>CATNUY010000070.1:448622-546708 GCA_951217065.1 Baccha elongata
ATAATAATAATAATAATAATAATAATAATAATAATATAATAATAATAATAATAATAATATTAATATAATAATAATACTGGCTAGATCAGTATCTATATTTCAATCGACATATAGATGCTGCTCTGGCCAGAGCTAGGGGAGCGTTTGCTCTGACAACACGGTTGTTTTTATAGCAGCCGCCTTGAAAACAGGGTGAAGGTTATTTGCTACATGGCCCTCATCCGGCCGATGATTGCCTACGGGTGCCCTGTGTGGTTTAACGTTGCCCCATCTCAAATAGAAAAGATTCGGGTGTTTGAGAGACAGTGTCTTAGGACCTGTCTTGGATTACACAGAACACCAGAGTCGGAGTACAAACATTACTATGCCAACGAGGTCTTATACAAAGGGGCCAATATAAACAGGATAACTTTTTAATTAAGCTGATTCGGGGTCACATTTCAAGAGTGATGACCTCAGCCAATGGACTTATTTTCGCGGCTGACTACCCCAATGAAGAATATGGTGAGAGCGTTTGTCTCAACGGTTTCATCCCGCCCGAGACATTCCTCTATTTAGACAGTCGGGGGCTGATACAGGATAGATTGGCGGTTCCGTTAATCTACCACGTCGGCCGTAGAACTGTGGATCGGCGAATCCTGTATGGTCGAGACGTTGGCTCTGGGAACGGAGCAGAGCGTCTGCGGTTCAGTAGAGCTGTGCCCCTTCGGGATAAAAAGGACGTAGATAAGCAAGTTAAAAAATACTGGTGGTTGGGTGACCACCTTGATATTGATGGTTAGTCGAAGTTGTTGGCCGACCTACGTATTTCTAAGGTAAAACTAGGTAGATTAATTAGGACAGTGATGGTGGCACCAAAAAAAAGATAAAAAATCCAAAAATTGCTTGTTTGTGGATATGTGTGTGAGCGCATACATATCTATATGTGTTAATATATGCATATGTATACGCGTGTGTGCATGTGCATAGGCTGATGGCACAAAAAAAAAAAAAAAAAGCTGCTGGTGGCTGTTCTAGTTTTAAGTTATAGTTATTTTAAGTATTTTTAAGTAGTTTTAAGGTATTTACGTATATTTTAGTTTTATTTAGGTTAATTTAGTATTATTTAGGTAAAGGGTACTTTTAAGTTTTTAAATAAAATAATGTCATGAAAAACAAGTTTTTAAAGAATTTTCTTGTTTAGGTTTAAGTAATATTGAATTTTAAATTAAGAGTAGTCTCTACGCCGAAAGGCATTTTTTAAATACAGTTATAGTATAATTTAGAGCGCCCGTATGGGGCCAGTAAGTTAGTTAAGCTATTCTGTAAGCTAGTTTTTCAGGTTTTTGTCTAGCATTTAAGTAGTTATAAGTTGAATTAAAAATAAAAAACTGAAATTGAAAAAAAAAGTTCGATCCCTGGTTGTGGCAAATATCTAGTTCTCAGAAAAGGCATTGAAGAAACTGAGCACTTGAACGAAGAAAATATGGTCTCAGAAAAAATTAATCGAAATAAAAGGTAAAGAAAAAAATAAAAGAAAAAAGGCGTTAAAAAAATTAATTTAAATTTTGTTTTAATTTTTTATTTCGGTAAGATTTCCGTAATGACTTCTGTAAGTCCTAAGCGAAAAACTTATAAAAAACGATTGCCTTCTTAAGAAAGTCTAGACAACTATTTAGCGAAACAAAAAGTCTTTCGCGCCAAATAGGTTTCTATAAGATTGATTACAGTTGTTATAGAAATAAGAAAATAGCTTCTATTCGCCTTTATGAAAATTAAATTGTTACTTGGGGTGTTTAGTTGAACTCTAAAGAATTCTTGCATATGGCCATCTCCAAAGCGTTTTTCAATGGCTTGTGAAAGTGCACAAAAGTTGCCATGCATCTCTGCTATTATTGTTTGCAGTAACTCAGCAGCAGGTCCTCTAACAGCCAGTGTAAGTGCAACAAAGTTGTCTTCATCGTCCCAGTCGTTTGTCATTGCTGCTGCTTCAAATTGTCTTTTATAGATTGAATATGAAGTTTGTCCATCAAAAGTTGGCGAATGCATTTCTTTTCTCTTTAAATAGTCACTAGAAGTTTCTCGTACCTTCAGTTTTCTTACCTTGTCCAATTCTTTGGGAATATTTTCAAATTTTTGCTCGAATTTTCCTTCTAAATTCTCGAACTTAACGTCAATCTTAGTCTCAACTGTTATGAGTTGTTTTTTGGCGGCTTCAAATCTTTCGTCAGCAGCAACGCACTTGTTTTGCAACGCAGTGAGCTTATCTTCGAGAAAGTTCTTTTGTTCTTCAAGAATGCTGTTTCTAAGTTCTTCGAAAACATTCTTTTGCTCATTTCTTTGATCTTCGAAACGTTTGAGAAGAGCCAGCATATTGGACAAGTCTGTGTTGGTACTTACTTGTTCTTCTGCCATTTCTATTTCCAAGACGGATGTGTCTGGATTTTCACCGTGTCGTCACATGGCTTCTTCGGACGAATAATGAGGTCATTTTTCGTTCCAGCAGTAGGAAGACCCCGTTTGTTAAGTTCTGCTTTTAGTTCAACAGCGTTCAAATCCTACAGAAGCTTACCCATATTTTAAATTCAAACTTTATCACTTTCAAATTACCGACTTGTACACGACTGATTTCAAATTTAAAACTGATTTCTTGCCGCATGGTGCGCTCGTATTTATAGTGGCTGCACCATTCAGCACTCCGCCTTAAAATCTTCTAGTACAGTGCCAGTCAAAGCCTTCTGAAGCTTCCTAGTCTATGGTCTTTCGTTAAAAAAATGGAGTTTCGTTAACTTCGTTGTTTGTGGCTGTCACTTAACAGACCGACTCCACGAGCTATATTTTCTCTCAGAATGTGTATTCTGCAATGAAATATTCAACGGAGTCGCGTTGTTTCTCGTTATGTTGGGATATCAGATATCTCTCTCTAAGATTTCGTCTTGACGAAGATGTCTGATATAAATTTGACAGATGAGTTTTTTTTCCTTTTTCTAGGTAGATGTTAAGGGCCAACCATAATAGTCGTAAGCAAACGAAAGCTAATGTCATAGTTCTACGTCAAGTTTCCTTAAGTGCCGCCATTACCTTCAGTCGACCATAATGGTCGAACGCACACGCAAGCCAATTTCACATGTATTTGGCTGGCTGTCAGATTTACGTACGTAAACTGCGCTCTGGAGCGCTCTTTACGTACGGAGGCAAAAGTGAACGAAAACTTGCCGAAACTGAGCAATCCGACATTATGTGCGCACTATACAAATTCCTTGTTCTCGCTAATTTCGTACGGCACCTTACGTACTAATTCTTCTATTATGGTTTTGCCTTTAGTTTTATTTCATTATTTTTTGTCTCTTATACTGGTCGTTGCTCTTCGTTCTCTTGCGTTTCGGTTGTATTTTTTGTTGTTTTGTACATTTCAAGTAAAAAAGTTGATTGACATAATATATATTTATGGAAATGCATTTAATAATAATTTCTTTAAGTAGGAACCTGTACATTGTACACACCTAGCTGAAAAAAAATTTAAATTACATAAACATCGGGGGCTATCGTGAATAAAATTTCCCAGGGAACTGTTCCCTTCTTTATTAATTTGGTATCGTGAATGAAGTTCGAAATTTTCCCGCGCAAATTATTGATATCGTGAATACAATTTCCCTGGAAATGTATCTGTCATTTTATTAGATTTTGTCCCCCTTTATTTTTGCAGGGAACTTTAAGATAAACGCAGCAATGTAAGTGTCTATAGTTAAAATTTTAACAAATATATCTAAAAATCGTTTTGACATACATGTGTACATATAGGTCAAACTCAACTAATCTAAGACAGCTAGAACTTTTGATCAGTTCAATGGAAGAGAACCCCGACATTGCCAATGGTTTTACATCAACAAGAGAAAAAGAAGAACTACAAAAATTTTGGAAGGAACTTGAGATGAAACTAAATAGCCTGGGGCCACCGACGAAATCAACTTTTGAGTGGAAAAAAGTATGTTCATTTTATTCTTAAATTATATTCTTCCTTGTTCTTAAAATATTTATAAAACATGTATGTAGGTTTGGCTTGATAAAAAAAAATATGTCAGAGGAAAGATCGCCGAAAACATAAAGAAGAAAAAGGCAACCGGAGGAGGTCCTTTTAAGGAGTTCAAGTTTTCAAAATTGGAAGAAGCAATCCTTTCTCTTTGTTCCATGAGAGAGTCGGTGGAAGGCTGTCCAAATGCAGCTACTTTTGGATTGCCTTCTTGCAACAAAAAAAGACGAATAGAGAGCCAAGGAAAAGAAAACTCTGCATCTCTTGAAGCAACTTTGGAAACTATTGGCCTCGATGAAAGTACTTCAAAGTCTCCTCCGATGGGTGGTCAACCAACTGAATCCCAGCCTGCCGCTGATGACTATCTCAATCCCACTAAACCGACACGAAAAAGGGAAAAAAGGATAGATAATGCGATGACAACAGATTATCTAGAAAAAGAGCTCAATATTCAAAAGGAAATTTGCGACAAAATAGGGAAAGCTGTCGATTTTCTAGAAAATCATTACGAAGAATCATCCCGAAGCATTAAAAAAATTTACCGCTCTTTGGATAGTCTCAACGATAAGCAAAATTATATTTTACAAGAATTTAAACGACACAATATCCAAACTGAACAACAAGAGCAAGAAAAAATTGAAGAAATTAAACGCCACAATGCTAGGATGGAAAACTGGAGGCTCAGAGAAATAGAATTCAAATCAAATTTTAAAAGGGAGCTACTAAAAATTGAGGAAGAAAAGCTTAAAAGAATGTAGTACTTTTGTATCACAAAGTATGTGTTGTATTCAGTTCCTTTACTATTTATTTTTTTTTTTCTGAAGTGAAATATTTGTTTTTTATTAAGTTTATTTACCTATGTACCTATATTGAAGTGAATTATCTGTTTTCTTTTATTTTATTTGTTTTTTTTTTACGACTGCAAGTGAAATGTGATTTTTTTTTATACCCAACTGATTTTTTATTAATAATAAAATAAATAATGTACATATATTGAATACGTGTTTAATTACGATGAAGCAAATGAAATGCATTTTAGATGCTGTTGCCTATTTCTCTTCGTATACATTGAGCTGCGGCTAAGTATTCTGCATCGCTTGAATTAACATCATCATTTTCTAACGCGTTGGTAGATTCTACATCCTCATTAATGACTGTTGGTGCATATTCAATTGGCAAATCACTTTTAAAGTGAATACACATATTGTGCAAAGCGCAGCAAACATTTATAATTTGAATGGCTTTTTGGGGATTATAGTGCAGTTCTCTTGCACCTAAGAGACATCTCCACCTTGCTTTAAGGACTCCATTAACTTGTTCGATTATTTTACGTCCTGCTTTGTGAGCTTTATTGAATTTGCTTTCAGCAGTTCCTTCCTCGCACGTTCTGTGGGGAGTCATAAGCCATGGTGCCAATGGGTAACCAGCATCTCCTTAAAAGCAATACAAAAATATAAGGTATTGTCCGAAGACTAAGTTATATATGAATATACTTACCTAAAAGCCAAAAATTTCTTTCCCCTTCCAAATATTTTTGCTCCAAGTGAGCTCTCAATTCTGACACCTTCCAAACCAATGAGTCATGGCAGGCTCCTGGATGAGAGGCATCGACGAATCGAATTCGCATTTCTTCATCGCAAACCTAAATCACACATGCATAAATGATGAATAAACTTGAACGCATAAAAAGGTTAAAACTTCTCACTAGTAAAACATTTAGGCTATAAAATCCTTTTCTGTTAAAATAGAGATGTTTTGCATTTTGCGGTGCGATTATTTTTACGTGGGTTCCGTCAATGCACCCAATTACCCCTGGTAGTTTACATTTGTTGTAAAAATGTAACTTTGTTTTCCTCATTTCTTCTGTTGTTTGGATTTTTATCCAATTTGGGCAAATTATTTCTCCCATGGTGTTTAAGAAGGACGATAAAACTTCAGAAAAAGATGACTGAGCAAGACCCGCTTCATGGTCTTTGCCCACACCCCTCTGATAGCCTCCCTCGGCAAAAAAGCGCAAGCATGCACTTAGTTTGACAATATTGGGAATGCCGAATGATTTTTTTGGTTGCGGTATGTTAGCAGAAAGTATATCGAGTAGGTACGTGAATAAACATTTATTCACTCTGTAGTTTTTTATAAATCTGAAAAAAAGAAAATGAAAAAAGTACAAAATTTGACTTCGTTGTTTACTTTTAGGTACTTACAATTCTTGAGGTAGCTCCAACGGATTTGACCTATCCCTTAAATTTCTTCTGATACATCTTACTTCATTTTTCTTTCTTTGATTTTCTTCTTCAATTAGTAAAAGAATTCTCATTCCCAGCATTTTTAATTTTTAATCAAAATTTTTGGATCAATTCACTTAAATAGTTTATTTCCCGAGAAGTGTTCTTTCAAAACAGTGTTAATAGATGTTAGAATTTAATCCATATTGATATGTAGAAAGACAAGATTATTATATGGTTTTCATTTGGTAATCCGGAAGAATACATAGGAGTAATACAATGTGGTATGTAAAACTAGAAAGTTGCAAGAATTTTTTTATTCTTACAGCGTTTAAAATACTGCTGAAAGGTTTTTATATAAAACACGCTGTACTTTTTTGTTGTGTAGTGTCAGAATTCTTATAAAATACAGTGTACGTAAAATTTGAGAGTAAGAGCGCATTTATCGTTGCTTCAAAAATTCCTGGATTTGAAATATTTCAAAGTTTTAACATAAAATTTTTGTTGGGATATTTTTGTTAAATGTGGTAATTACAAGGGTTTTTTTTTACTTTTCGATAGTATATAATGTCATTGAAACCTCATAACACTGCAAACGATTCGAAGATAGTTTTCGAAAAAATTATAATTTTTATTCGGTTGGCACTACCTTTTTTCGGGGGGAATTAGTTCCGAGGGAGATTCACGATCGAAGAAAATTATTCGAGGGAAAAAAATATTTCCAGGGAAATAAAATTCCCAGGGAGATTCACGATAGGGCCCATCATTTCTTTAAAAATAAAATATACTATATGAGTGTGTAGTAACTAAAACATTAATTTATCTATCTAAATTATTAACTAACAAAGTAAAAACCATTATTTCTAAGGAAAGCGAAAAAAATATCGAAAGAAATTTGTCGTTTATCCGCAATGTTGACACGTCAACCTCTCTTTCATCAATGAAACGTCAAGACATGAATTGCCCAGCAAAGAAAAAAGAAATGCTCAGCTATAGATATCAGAGATTTAGTTATGCGATACCACTGATCTCAATATATAACTATATATATAGAGAGATCAGTGTGCGATACAGATATCAAGTGGAGTCGGTGTGTTAAGTTGGAATCACAATGGTGAGTTTACGCATCGTAAAACAAAAAAAACAAAAATAGAACGGAGAACATCTTATAGAACACGTTACAATATGATAACTGTACGCACTTTTAATAAAATAATAAAGTTGTTTCCAACTTTGGCCAATAAGAAAATTAATAGTTTTCAGCATCTTTAATGTTTTCTTTCCAAAGTATGTTAGTCTTTGCGCTCCATTAATTGAACACAGTGCAATAAAATGAAAGCAATCTTACTTTTCCTTGAGATTACAAAGAGAGCAAAATTAATCGATGCTGCCATTATAAGGTGTGCCATTAAGGACAAGAACTTCACATCTGGTTTTTAAGATCCATGAAATTTTCTTGGAGTTGAAAAATCGCTGAAATAATTGTTATCCATCACGTTAAATTTGAGCTGTGAGTACAATAATCAACTCTCTGATTGCTGGGCTTCAGCTTTCAACAAAACTCTGTGTGTGTCTTCAAACTTTTGGGTGATAAGATAAAGACGTTCTTTAAGAATGTATAGATCACTAGGGATCGTTTTTAAATCTTTACCATATTCTACCCCAAGACCCCATTTTGCCATCAACCAACCCTTGTTTCTGATTTTAGAAACCAACATTTTCTTTGTCAAACGTGTGTCTGGTAAATTGAGTACTTTTAGGATAAAGTCAGCTTGTTGTTTAAGCGTGTTCACATATAATTTCGACAGACCAGTTTCAAGATAAATTGCAGTTTGGGTTTTTTATAGGTTTGGTTTTTTTTTTACAAAATTTCTATTCATCTTTTCCATTTCCTCAAACTCTTCAGATCCCCATACTTGTGCGGCATAAAACAATGTTGATTTAACCACTGAAAAATATATTCTTCCAGGTTAAGTTGATTAAATTTTGCGAAGCTTTTGATTTATCCTTGATATGATCCTTGAAATCCAACGTCGAATTAAGCACTACTCCCAAATACTTATACTCTCTTACGACATCAAGACGGTTTTGTTCGATGAACCAATTAAAACTCTCTTAAGCTGCACCTCGATTAGATGGTGAAAAAATCATTACTTTTGATGTTTGTGTGTAGATTACAAGTCCCCATTTTTCACAAAAAGAAAAAATACGATTAATCATTAGTTGCAAATGTTGTGGCGTTTCAGAGAAAATCAATTAATCATCGGCGTACAGCAACACATTTATGGTCAAGTTTGGCATTCTTACACCACCAAGTAGATCATGCACAATTTCATTGATGAAGGGTGCAAACAATAATCCACTGAGAAGGCAACATTGCCGGACACCACTATTTGTTTTAAAATACTCTGAAAGATTCGACCCATTCCAAACAGCTGCCTCTGTTCCAGAATACATTTCTTTCAATATCCCCATAAGTTTCATCGATATTCCTAGCTCTGAAAGTTTTTTAAAAAGTGCATTTCTGTTTACGAGGTCAAAAGCTGACTTGAAGTCGACGAACAAGGCGTAGACCTTCTTTTTTTTAGCTTGGAAACCTCTTACTATTGATGTGAGACTAAAAATGTGATCGATTGTTGAGTGATTTTTCCGGAACCCAGCTTGTAGATCGGTAAGGATGTTTTTTTTTCTACCCACTTTTCGAGTATATTGGCTAGAATCTTAAAAAAGTGCTGGGGTTTGAGGTTCTGTTCAATATGAACCCATAGAGAAATTAATGAGTTTTTTTATAAAAAAAAACTTTTTCGATTGCCATTACAACACACCCAACTATATAATAGGTCTGGAAACGGGCCTCCCTGATTTATTTTTGCACACCCTGAAATTACATTTTAGGAATTTTTTTTTTTAAGAGTTTTTGAAATGGAAAATACTAGACTGCCCAAAATTCTGTCCCTCAGGATTATAGAAAACAAGATATCTTGCTATAAATATCTTTTGAACCTTGTCGAAAAACATAATTTAACCTTAGAAATAACAACTAGCAGTTTTAGCGAGATTCTCCAGAAAGAAGACTAATGGCTGCATAATATAAAAATTGAAAAGTCTTGAATAGGTGCTAGACACAGTTTCTACGGTAGACTCAACTTCTCTCTAGGCGATACTTATTTTATAGACGAATATGCCATTTGAAAAATCCGATATATATTTATGTGCAGAGGTAACATGTTTTACCTCAATGCTTGCCCTTGGAGATATGAAGGTGGCCAACTGTGTACCCTTTGTAACCTGAAGGAACCTGAACACACTTCTTAGCCATTTGTCCTGTACTTAGGGAATTTCGCATAAAATTCCTAGGCAAATATTGTCTATCAGAGTTGTTTGATCTATTAAACGATAAGAATTGGTCAGCTTTAAGCAATTTCTTAAATACTGCTTTAGAGTACCGAAAGTTCATGGTATCTCAATTCAATTAAATAGTAGAATGTTGTTCTTCTATATATGTATGTTTGTTTTTTTTGCTTATGCATGTATATGAATTATATTATACATAGATAAAAAGAATAGAAAATAAAAATTAATAAATAAATCGAAATAAATGTATAAACCTATCTAATAAAAGAATAATAAAAAAAATTATATCATGTTGAACAAAAAAAAACAATTTTTTTACTCCATAAGATTTGGAAAGAATATTAAGAGTTATGAGACTTTTTCTTCAACTAACGGCACTTCTACCATGTTTATATTTTAAGAACAAAATTATGTAGTATTTTACCAACAATTTGTCTAAATAAATAAATCAGTGATAATAATAGTATAATAAATTATGAGGATAAAGAAATTTACAAATCAAAAATCAAATTTTAAATAATTTTTTATTTTAAATTATTATTTTGAATATAAATAAAAATAATTTGAAGGATGTAGTTAATCTTACATGAGCTATTAGCGAAGTCAAACACACTTCATTATAAGATTTGTATCATACATGGGCTTTTAGATTAGCGAAATAAAAAGAAATCACTTTATTTTGACTCATAAAGTTTGTGCTTTTAGTTCAGCTAAAACAAAAATAGATACAAAAGGAGCTGCATTATCCATGTTCATTTAGCGACATCTACTTCGGTGAGTTTGAAATCATCTTGATTCCTCTATGTGTATTAACTCAATGGTATGATGCAGCCACTGATCTCAATATACAGGGTGAGTCATGAGCAATGCGACAAAATGCTAGGGCGTGTAGGTTGCGTTGAGACAAGAAAAAAATCGTATGGGAGGGGGGGTCTATTCCCCTCCGTTTAGCCGGGAGGGGCAATTTTCGAAAAAACTGACTTAAAATGGGAAAAAAATTATTTAAAATCAACGGCTTCATTCACAATGCTGTGCGATACGTTTTTGAAAAGCCAATAACTTTTTCTTTCATTCTGTGTTTAAATAAATCTATTCTAAGAAATAGTTTTTGAAATATTAATTTTCAAAGTCAAAATTTTGAAAAAAAAAATTGAAAAAAAAATTTCAAATTCATTTTTTTCAAAATTTTACGTAATTAAGTGCTAATTTTAATTTCAAAATTCAATGCTGTTATTAATTTTTAGTCTAAATAAGAAAACCGGATGCAAAAATTTTATGTCGTTCTCAAGAAATTAAAAAAAAACCAAAACCACATTTTTCTAAGAAAAACATTTATTTTTATTGTAACGAAGCAATTTAAGAAGCATTAATCTTAGTTTTTTTAGTTTTTTTTATTCCTTTTATTTTTACTATGTTTTTTATTGGAAGTACTTATAAAAAATTCTCGATATGATCTCCATTGTTTAGAAGGCATAGATTATATCTCCTTGTAATGGCTTCACATAAGTTTATGCTTGACAAATTTTCCTGCAATTTGACTCCAGCGACTTCAATTCGTTCCTTCAGTTGTTCCAATGATACTATTTCCACTTCGTAAACATAATTCTTCATAAGTCCCCATGCATAGAAATCTAGGAGAGTTAAATCTGGTGACCTAGGCGGCCATTCCGTGGGGCCCCTTCTTCCGATCCAACGGTCACTAAAATGATCATCCAGCCAGTTTCTCACCTGTAAGCTGTAGTGTGCTGGAGCACCATCTTGTTGGTAGATTAAAGTATCTGATATAACCAATGGAACGCTGTCTAATAAATCGGGTAAAAGGTCTCGTAGGAATTGCAGGTATGATTCTCCATTAATAATGGAATTCAAAAACCGGGGCCCGATCACAGTGTATCCAACAATACCAAGCCAAACATTACAACTAAAGCGGTGTTGTGATTTGTTTTTTTTTTGTGTGGATTGGCGCTACTCCAATAATGTAAATTGTGGAAGTTAGTAACCCCATCCCTAGTAAACTGTGCTTCATCCGTCCAGAATATTCTTCTAAAATAGTTTTGTTCGGTTTCATTTCTAAGTAGTAATGTTCTACAAAATTCGGTTCTCAATAACTTGTCGTTTGAGGTGAGTTCCTGAACAGGCGTAAAGTGGTACGGGTGTAAATTTTCCGCCCGAAGTACTCGACATGCTCTAGATTGGGACACTCCAAGCATAGTGGATATCCTTCTTGTACTGACGGAGGGATTATTTCGGACTAAATCCAGAATTCTTTCATCTAAGATTCTTGACTCATCAGAAACTGGCCTTTCGCTTCTTCGATGCTCCAGCACTCCATGATCTCTTAGACGTCGGTGGATTCTTGGAAACGTGCTATGATGGGGACACCTCCTATCGGGATATCTTTCAGCGTACAGTCTTTCGGCTTCACGACTTCGACCATTAGCTAAACCGTAGCAGAAATGCATGTCCGTTAATTCTTCTCGGGTGTATGAGCTTGACATCGCTACGTGTTAATGAGTTAATATTCAAATTTGAAATAATTACTAAGCAAAACTGCAATGCCTTTTATTTATCTTGCGTTGCAATTTTCTTTTTTTTTTTTCATTAAAAAAAATGCGGTTTTATTGTCCCTATTGTCCCCATAACAGGTAGAACCCATGGGCTGCGGGCAGGCCAAGGCAAAAATATTGACAGGTCAGTTTTCAGAAGTTATCAATGAAAATAATATTAATCCAGGGTTATTCCAATACTATTTAATTTTGTTACGTTCTCATAAAACTCCAATTAAAAAAAAAAGTAAAAAAACTAAGATTAATGCTATATAAATAAATAAATTGCTTCGTTACAATAAAAATAAATGTTTTTCTTAGAAAAAGGTGGTTTTGGTTTTTTTTTAATTTCTTGAGAACGACATAAAATTTTTGCATCCGGTTTTCTTATTTAGACTTAAAATTAATAACAGCATTGAATTTTGAAATTAAAATTAGCACTTAATTACGTAAAATTTTGAAAAAAATGAATTTGAAATTTTTTTTTCAAAATTTTGACTTTGAAATTTAATATTTCAAAAACTATTTCTTAGAATAGATTTATTTAAACACAGAATGAAAGAAAAAGTTATTGGCTTTTCAAAAACGTATCGCACAGCATTGTGAATAAAGCCGTTGATTTTAAATAATTTTTTTCCCATTTTAAGTCAGTTTTTTCGAAAATTGCCCCTCCCGGCTAAACGGAGGGGAATAGACCCCCCCCCCCTCCCATACGATTTTTTTCTTGTCTCAACGCAACCTACACGCCCTAGCATTTTGTCGCATTGCTCATGACTCACCCTGTATATAAGTTAACACTTCACTCAAGTATCCCACAAACCAAACAATCTGAAAGTCATAAATTCCATTGTTTATGATGACCAAGCGATACGACTCAACCAAACCACCACTTGAGCGCTCTTCCGTGTATATAGGGACTTCTAAGCAGAAATTGAAGAGCAGGCTCTCGGGTCATAAATCTGACTTAAACAATGGAGCTGCACAAAAAACCGCTCTCGCTCTGCACTGTTTAGAAGAAAAACATAAGGCAGACTTTGATAATGTAGCAGTTTTGCAGACGGAGCAACATTATTCCAAAAGAATGTTGCTGGAAATGTTGCACATTATAAACCACAAAAATGCCATCACCCGTTGATCTGACTGTGAAAACTTAAGCAACACATACAGTCAGCTTATAAAAAGGCCACACTTAGCCAATTATAAAATAAAGTATAGGTGAACCCCCTGATGGAGTGCAATTATTAACGACAGTTTAATATACTAATTTGAATATTTGAAGTATAAATTTTGTAAATCAAATTAATTTAATTTTTAATATTTTATAGATTGTTTGTTTTAAAAGAGTAAGATGCTTGTATTCTTTATCCTTAAAATTTGTAAGTTTAAATACCAACATCTTTGTTTAATTGGTGCTAACTTATGTACTTTATTTGTTTATCCTGTTCAATAAAGGCCTGATGATGAGTATAAACATGCTCGAAACGTCGCACATAATTTAACAACAACTGTGTTTTTGACCTAAAGCCCACTTATCTCTTATAAATTGATGAATATAGAGGTCACGAAAAAATAAATTTATTAATAAATGGAACCTATCTTGCCACATTTGAGAACACCACCACGATAGGTGGCATCATATACGAGAACCAGTCCAAGAAATTACTTAACTTCTTAAAAAAATTCAACGACGACTACGATATAGATGAATACCTAGAAACAATAAACAAAGAACTACAAATGGACAATATTAATTTGATGGACCAAATCCAAACTGAAATAACAAACAGTCCAACTATTTCCATAATAGGAGTATTACTTTTAATAGCAATAATGATAATGATTTCATTTCATTGCTACAGAAAAAGAATACCAAGAATCCCACCACTATCCAGAGAAGAAACAATTGAACTTCAAGTCACAGAAATAATGACACGCATTCACTCTTGAAAGATTGGGACAATCTTTTCTTAACCATAGGGGAAGTTAACACTTCACTCAAGTACCCCACAAACCAAACAATCTGGAAGTCATAAATTCCATTGTTTATGATGACAAAGCGATACGACTCAAACAAACCACCACTTTAGCGGGATCGGAATGCCATTAAAACAAGAGCATGTGCATTGGTTCGAATTACAAAAACAACCCCCATCCAAATGAGAAACACCAGACAGCAATACTCAGAACAGAACTTCAATCCAAATCCAGTCGTCAAACGCGCCAGTCGTGTTTTTATCTTTTAAATAATTTTGTCTCTTTTTTATATTTTTAATAAATAAAGTTTTTTTTAAACTAAAAGCTTTTGTAATAACTCAATTTATATATTGCAGCACAGAAATGCATAAAAAAATAAAACAAGGTGCGTGTGAAGTTTCTACGATTGCTTTAAGTTGGCAGAACATATACCAAAACGAATAATAAATGCACTCACCGGGAAAGATGAGACAGACCACTTTTGTAGATATAGCTTTGGTAGGCAACACAAAAGAGATGGGCTGATAAATTGAAATCCAATATTTATTTAATGATTTTATAATAAAATAGTTTTGAATAAACACTTCTGATGATTTCCAATAAATATGAATACGGGAACACTTTATTTATATAAAATTTATACTTATAAATTTAAAATTACTTTATAAATAATCGAAAAACTGCGGATCTAAGAAGAACACTTCCCTTAATAGCAGTCAGCGTTGCCAATCACCTCAAAGTAATAAATGCCTATTGTGAAGTTTTCTCCAAGACGTCGGGGTTGGGTGTCCTCCCTTGTTGACAGCATATATTTGGTCTTGTTTTGATTCACCGTTAAACCCATCTTTTTAGCTTCCTTTTAATACTAACGAAAACACCATTGGCACGCTTTGTTCTTCCTATTATGTCAATGTCGGTGTACGCGAGTAATTGGACGGGTTTTAAAATGATTGTACCTCTGGTGTTGAAGTGAGAGTTTTGCACTATTCTTTCAAGGATTATGTTAGAGAAATCGCATGACAGTGCATGGAAATACTTTTTTGACATCAAAGATATCGGTGAGGTGCTTACCCACTTTGATGGAGCAGCGTGAATTTTCCATCGTCATCCTGCACAAACGGAAGAGTTTGATAGGGATGTCAGAAATAGAAATTCCTCGTCTATATAGATACTATCAGACGCGGCCTTGAAAACGATAAAAAGTGGTGGCTATCGGTTTGAACTTAACTGGCCTAAAGCCACACTGATATGGACATATCACGTTGTTGAAGAATGGCTTCAATCGTTCACATAGTACGGCACAGAAGATCTTGTGTGCGGTGTTAAGAAGACTAATGTCTCTGTAGTTGATGCAGTCGCCTTTCTTCAGGATCGGGCAAACAATGATGAGTTTTGCAGACCATAAGCCAATGGATTGAGGCTGTAATGTTCTGGGGTTGATTTTCGATTTGATTTGAGTGGCCAAGGAGATTTAGTTATATTGGAGAAAACTATAAAACAAAATAAATATTTAGTTGTTTTGAATGGCAACGCATTTAATTCTGGAGATTGGCTCATGAAAAGCTGTTTCATTATAATGCTCTATGCGATAAAAGCAAAATGATCACCAATGTTTTAAAATATGTTGGGTTCGAAAATTTTGACTGTACCACACGGTACTTACTTTAATATCATTGAACGTGTGTATGCTTTAATAGGAGAAAAACGGGACTAGCGGAAGAGATGACACTTTGTTCGAGGCACGAAAATCTTGAGAAAAAACCCTTCAAGAAATGCTTCAGAAACTATTGTACATCAACTTCAAACATGTATTGATGACATATGAAGTTCCATTTTTTACTAACTTATCACTATAATTTACGGTTAAATTTTTCAAGTTGAAATTAGATCTGTCAAAATAATTATGGCACAACAAAATGAGTTTTTATTTTTATTAGCTAACATTGCAATGGTTATAAAATAAATGTACCACAAAATATTCCCATATTGACCTAGGTTTTAATTCTATTTTCAGTTTAGTTTGAATAAGTTTTTAATATATAAAGATAATCGTGTTTGTCAAAATAATTATGCCGAACACTTTATATTATCAAAATCTAAATAAAGATTATTTGTACTTTATACCTAAATTTGTGCATTATTGATAAACAAAAAAATTCTAGATTTGTGTCATTCTAGATTATGTCATGGTTCTAAAATTTGTTTGTCTGCTTTAGTAACATTGGCAAAAAAAAGATTTGTAAATGAACCTCTAAAGGCACTTTGGTGGTAATCGTTTACATTCATACATAAGGAAATGATTGTTATGCTTTATAATTTGTTGCGATGTTTTGGTGATTTACTGTTTCTTTCAAAACATGTTTCTAGTCCATGCTTCTTGTTTTGGAAAATATTCAGGGTAGAATATTTGAAACATAATACCGGCTAACATTAGTGCGAAGTAAAAAGTAACTGCAACCCACCAAAGAATGCGTTCCCAACGGCGTTCTTTTAGATTTCGCAAGACTCCTATGCCTACAAGTAAACCAGCCACAGCTCCTGATAAATGCGCAATGTATCCAATTTGATCGTGCTTATCATTTAAATGGCGATATACTGATGTTCCCAGATCAGTAAAGCAAAAGATCAAAAAGACAAATAGTTGAACGATTGCATAGTCCATATCAGAGAAGTTCTAAAAAAAAATCAATTTTACATTTTTAATATTACGACAAAAACTTTTTGTTTACCATTATGATCGTGGCAATGTGGGCTGTGATAAGAGCATATACTCCACCTGAAGCACCGGCAAGATATATCTTTGGGTTGCTCAGCGAAGTACCCATTGACCCAGCTGCTACGCCGGCCAAATATACCAACGCTACTCGCCACCAGTGATGAACCAGTTCTAGAGCAATACCCAGGAAGATCTGAATGACGAGGTTCATAAAAAGATGCATTATCCCAACATGGACAAACATATAGCTAACGAAACGCCAACCTTCGTATCTCTTGCATGGGTTGAAAATAAATAACGTGGCTGCGGGTCCCTTAGTGCTTTCCCCGAGGTGCAGCGATTGATTTGGATCATCCCTAAATAATCAATTATTGTAAAGAAATTGGTAGGCAACGCAATATGACATACTTAAAATGTATTACATCAATCAGAAACATGATAATCTCTACCATTGAAAAAATTAGCATAGTAAGTGGTGGTGGACAGAATGACATTTGTCTTTCGTAGGCTCCATCTAATTGCAAAATAATAAATTCAAATCAATTATTTATTGTATTTTAACATTATCTTACCGATTTGATCACCTTGAAGTTGTTCTCGTCGTGGCACAATAATTCTGCAGTAGTTATTTAAATAATTTGCCAACAGCCAACGGTTTCTTAACGAAAGTTTGTAAAATTCTTCGAAATCCAAACGTTCGTTTCCATCTTCATCTGATAAATCCATAATATTTTTTGCCAAAGCTCGCGAAATATCCTGACAAAGTCCTTGTGCAATGAGTTGTTTGAGTTCTTTGACCCCGAGGAAACCATCGTTGTCAGTGTCATGCTAAAATTTGATAATAAAAGAAAAGATGGTAAGGGACTAGGAATTCTGCCTAAATAAAATCATATTTCACACAATAAAAAAGTTAAGATTTTGGTGAGTTCCATGCAAATCCTCTAACACTTATATCAAAAATAAATATATTTGTTTTTTTTTTTTTTTAATTTTTGGTTAGTTTGAAAGATATTACCGTGTTTTTTCAAGCGATATCATATTTTTGTCTTTATGTGTTGGCAGTTTTAAAAATAAACCATAAAAAGACTCAAAATAGCCAAATTAAGTATTATTAAGTTGATAGAGGAGTTTATATGAATGAAATTTAATATTAAAGGTTTTGTGGTCTTCACTCCAAAATTTGCGTTTCCCCCTGTTTTGATGCTGGGCTCGTCAGCTAGATGACATCAAAACTTAACTAGTACGCAATAGTTGTCGATGATTATCGACTGCTATATAACATTTACAGAAACAACTTACTGCGAATTTTAGTTTTCTTAAGAACTTTGATTTAAGTTAGACATTAGAATTAATATATTATGTTCGTGGCCAGGCGAAGTTAATATTTTTATTATTATTAATTTTATTAAATGGTAAATAAATTACAAATTTAATAATTACTTAAACTAGAAATTAGCTGCCAGGGTTATCTTCTAGGGAAGTTAAGTTTTTAATTGTAAAAGATAAGAGATATATACATAGGTAGTTATTATTTCTATTATTATTATTGTTATTTTTTTTTTTTAATAGTGTTTTCAATTTTTAAATTCGTCATTATATTGTATACCAAATTTATGTTGTCAAAATTGATATTTTTCAAATGATGGTGCAAGTTCTACTTTGATAGTTTTGCGCAGGTTGAAGAGACTTTTGGACAGGAAAGAAGGTGGGTCATAGTAAGAGTGGAGTTATCCTCGCAGAGATGGCAGAGTGGAGGTGCTTCTTTATTGAACAGGTGTTTGTGTGTAATGTATGAGTGGCCCAGTCTGAGCCTGATGTATAGCTTTAGTTTTTTTAAAGATATGTTGCTGGGATAGATTGCTCTGTTCCCGTTTGGATTTAGATTTTTGTATGAGTGGTTGTAGTTTGTCCAAGATTCTTTTCTTTTGAACTTCCAGTTTTCTAGAAGTAAATTGGTAGTATCTTTTTTTATTGTGTTGAAAAAGGCTTTTAATGGTTCTTTTTTCGCTGATTTGGCTTCTTCGTCAGCTGCTTCGTTGCCATTGCTTCCAACGTGGCCGGGAATCCAGATGATTTTTAAAGTTTCGGGATTTAGGATGAGATGGTGTCTTATTGTTTCTACTATTTCAATAGAGTTCGAAATGTTTTCTATAGCCTTTATAGTTGAAATGCTATCCGAAAATATGATCGTTTTTCTTTTCTGGGAGTGTGTTATCGCTTGGTATATAGCAAACGCTTCTGCAGTAAAAGTGGATGTGTGAGAGGATAGAAGACCTTTGGAGACAACGGAACAGTTGGCGCCAACAACAGCAAACGAGGTGTACGTGTCCCCTTTGGATGCGTCTGTAAAAAGTAGTTTCCATCCAAGAGATTTGTAGTTTTCTGCGATGTCTTGAAAACGTTTTTTGTACATATCATCAGAGGTTGAATTTTTTGGATAGTTGCAAAGTTCGGTGTTTATGGTGTGACTTGGAAGGTTCTAAGGTGGTTGGCTATTCTTTGTGTAGTTTTGAATAGAGATCGGAACATCAAAGTTCTTTGCGAACGTGAGTGCCCTACATAAAGTTGATTGGATTCTTTGATGTCTCTTTCGATTCAAAATTTTTTTGACTTCTGGATGGATGAATGTTCTGTATGAAGAGTTTATTTTTGTAATTATTTTGGCCGTGAGAAAGTCAATTCTGTCCGTTAAATGAGGAAGCTCAACTTCAGTTAATATGTTAATGATGGGTGTTGAGCGTATGGCTCTCATGCAGCTTCTGGTGATAAGGTGTTGTGATAAGACCCAGAGATGATTTGGAGCATTTTCCGTAGATTGGTAAACAATAATCAATTTTTGATAACACTATGGATTTGGTTAAATTTATAAGAGTATTAAGGTTCGCGAAGCTATATTTTGAAGACAAATATTTAATTATATTAACCCTGGCAGTTAAACTTTTCCTTATATAAATAAAATGGTTCTTAAAATTAAATTTAGAATCGAATAAAATGCCAAGAAATTTCAAAGAATCAACGTTTTTTATACAGCTGTTGTTTAAATTGACTTCAACAAATTTTGTACAGTTGTCTTTTTTACATATATGAAGCAATTCGGATTTTGAACATGAAATTATCGAGCCCGAGTAATTACACCATTGAAGAATAGCATTAATAATAGAAGTAAACATATTTCCCAATTCGTGGAGGTCTTTAATTTTAGAAAAAATGATTAAATCGTCGGAATAGAGTGAGTGTTCGACTTTATGAAAGCTGTCTATTATATTGCTTACTTCATTAAAAGCTATGATGAATAGCAACACTGATAGTGGAGATCCTTGGGGGATGCCGTTCTTAAGTTGGTGTAGATTTGAGTAGATGTTGCAATATTTTCTTCGGAAATTCCTGTTAGAAAGAAATGATTCGTATGTTTTTTGTTTCCATTTAAATAGTTGATTAAGAACAACATGTGCTCCGATCCTATCAAAGGCTTTTTGGAAATCTAGACTGAGAATGGTGGCATGATTTCGTTCAGACAATGATGTGGAGACAAAATGGTCAATATGGAGAAGGGCGCCTAGAGTATACTTCCCTTTTTTAAATGCGACTTTCGGTTGTCAACCAGTTTGTCTTTTTCAAGGAACCAAAATAAACGTTTGGCTATTATTTTTTCTAAATTTTTTCCTGTACACGGAAGGAGGGATATAGGGCGATACCCTGAAATTAATGTGCGGTCCCCGGTGGGTTTAGGCAGTGGTATGATATTGGCAGTTTTCCAGGCATGTGGGATTATTCCTGTGTCGAAGATGTTGTTGTATAGTGCCAGTAGACGATTTTTTAAAGTCAGAGGTGAGTTTCTTAACATGACATATGAAATGCGGTCAAAACCCGGGGTTTTGCCTTTTGCTGTGTGTACGCAAGAAATAAGTTCAGACATGTTTATTTCCGATTCAATAGAGATAGGTGAAGTGCAGGGGTGGAAAGATATATTTGCGTTGTTCAGGCTTTTTTCTTTTTCGCTGATGAAAGTATAGTCGAAATTAGAATCGTCTGAAAATTGTTCCCATGTTTGGGCAAAGTTTTCAACGATTTTTAAAGGGCAAGTCAACGCTGTTGTGTCTGTTTTTATTGTGTATGGGGTATATGTGCCTGTTAACGTTTTTAAATCGGCCCAAAGTTTTTGAGGTGTTGAATTTGGATTTATATTAGTAGTAAATTTTTCAAAACAATTCTTTTTTTCGGTTTTTACTGTTTTGCGAAATTTGGCATTAAGTTTACGATAGAGAAGGAGATTGCAATCAGTAGGGGATTTTTTAAAGTTAAACCATGCTTTTTGTTTTTGCATACGGCGGTCAGCCATCAGACGAATAGGGGGAATAACATGTAGCATATGAAAACATGCACGTGCCGTAACTATTCGGGACTGGTGGAAGTGTGATCATAGCCTCTTTGCGGCGGCCGCTAGTAACAAGCCTTTTAAAAAAGCTTTGGCTAATATGATCAGGCTGGTTCCTCAGGTTGGCAACAGGTTAATTCCCTGTTCCGTAAAATTTAGAATTACGAACCCGACAACAAGCCTCGGAAACGGACTGATCTCACGACGACAACCTATGCAACGAAAACGGCAAAACGATTTACGAATTTTCTTATGGAACGTACGATCGCTCTATAGAGCTCGAGCTGCTCAGCAGCTAGCTGATGCCCTGTCAAAATATAAAGCTGACATAACAGCACTTCAAGAAATCAGATGGACAGGGAATGGTGTTTTACAGAAGAAAGAATATGACGTATACTACAGCTGTCATACAAAACACCATGTGCTCAGGGTAGGCTTCCTAGTCAGCGAAAAAATGAAGTCTACCATCATCGGCTTTAACGCTATAAGCGAAAGGCTATGCACCCTTCGCGTGCGAGGCAAATTTACGAACATTAGCCTCATTAACGTTCACGGACCTACGGAGGAGTCCTCAGACGAAGAAAAAGAGACTTACTACGAACAAGTCGAGAGGACCCTCAATGCCTGTCCAAGGTATGACGTAAAAATCATCCTTGGGGATTTGAACGCAAAAATAGGTCGGGAGCCGGTATTCAGGCATTACGCAGGCACCCATAGTTTGCATGAGAACACTAATGACAATGGACTTCGAGTCTTAGAATTGGGAGCATCGAAAAACATGGTCGTTGCGAGTACCAGGTTCCCGCGTAAAGATATCTACAAAGCCACCTGGGTATCACCTGATGGAGCCACTCGTAACCAAATAGACCACGTGTTGATAGACCGTCGCCATTACTCGAACTTGATGACGGTACGAACGTACCGAGGCGCCAATATTGACTCGGATCACTATCTTGTTGGTATGGTCTTCCGAGGGCGGATTGCCTTGCGAAGACGTATTGCATCCGCCGATCAAGTTCGAATCAACACGGCTGCCCTGCGCAATGAAAATGCCAGTAACACCTTTGGTAATGCGTTAGGACTCGCCCTAGAATCGCTTGATTTAGGGAGAGTAAGTCCTGGGGCCAGTATGCTGGGCGTAGATGAGAAGTGGACACGCCTTAAGAATACTGTCATTAGTACAGCCAACTCCATCTTAGGCAGCAGTCGTAGAAATCGGAACGACTGGTTTGATGATGAATGCAAGCTAGCGACTGAACGTAAGAATGTTGCGTACCGAGCAATGCAACAATCTCATAGAACGCGGGCACGCGAAGAAGAATATAAAGAGCTCAGAAGAATAGAAAAACGGCTTCACAGACAGAAAAAATCAGCCTGGGAGAAGAACTTAATCTGTGAAATAGAAAAAAGCCGAGAGCGAGGTCCGCACCAGGCGCGGAAGTTCTACCAATCCGTCCGAAACATGACGCAGTACACACCACGCTGCACATACTGCAAGGACGGAGAGGGAAATCTGATCACCGATCCACAAAGCATACTGGAGCGATGGGAAGTGTACTTTAATGAATTGCTAAATGGTCAACTCACTGCAGAAGTGGAGGCTCCACTGCTTCAAACAAAGCCCCGGGAGCTGATGGTATACCAGCCGAATTATTTTAACACGGTGGGCCAGCTCTACGTCAGGCAATTCATGATATTATAGTGCACGTGTGGGAGCATGAAGAAATTCCAGAAGACTGTCGAAAAGGTATAATATGCCCCATACATAAGAAAGGAGATGTCACAACGTGCAGCAACTATAGAGGTATCACGTTGTTGAGTACCGCCTATAAGATACTCTCCTCTATCCTACAAGACCGGATAACCCCATACGCTAAAACCATCATCGGACAATATCAGTGTGGTTTCATTCCATGCAAATCAACAACTGATCAGATCTTTACTCTTAGGCAGGCGATGGAAAAATGTCTAGAATTTAACATCCCAACATACCACCTGTTTATAGACTTTAAGGCCATAGCATAGCCAGGGTAGAACTTTACAAAGCCATGAGAGAATTCGGCATCCCAAATAAATTGACACGACTATGTAGGTTGACCATGACCAACGTAACAAGCCAAGTAAAAATAGCCGGATTGCTATCCAGACCAATTAAAATCTTTAATGGACTCCGACAAGGGGATGGTTTGGCCTGCCTCCTCTTCAACCTGGCGTTGGAGAAAGCAATCCGTGACTCTGGCACGGCAACAAGAGGGACCATCGTCAACAGGTCCAGCCAGATACTGGCTTACGCAGATGACATCGACAACATCGGAAGAACCGAGCAAGCTGTACACGATTCCTTCATCCAGATCGAGCAGGCGGCACAAAATCTGGGGCTGCACATAAGTGAATGTAAAACAAAGTACATGGTGACGTCGAATGCGAGAGGAAACAATCAAGGTAGAGGAGCACGAATTTGAAGTGGTGCAATCCTTTAAATACCTTGGGTCAATAGTAGCAGCCGATAACAATATAGAAGAAGAAATACGCGGGCGGCTTCTCAAATCCAACAGAGCCTACTACAGTCTGTCAAAGCTCTTCAAATCCAGAAATCTCACCATAACTTCAAAACTGCTGCTGTACAGGACATGGTCCTGCCAGTACTCACACATGGATCCGAGACTTGGGTGCTTAGCAAAAGGCACTCCGACCTCTTAGCCGCGTTCGAGAGAAAAGTCTTAAGGAGAATTGTTGGCCCCATATGTGAGGAAGGACGATTCCGGAGACGGTACAATCATGAATTGTACGCAATCAACCTTGAAGCAGATATCGTGACAAAAATTAGGCTCGTTAGACTCCGGTGGGCAGGGCACCTAGCTCGCATGAGCGAAGAGGAACCTGCTCGGAAAGTTCTTTGTGATACATTCTATGGCAGACGACAGCGTGGTAGACCATGCTTGCGCTGGAGAGATGGCGTAGACTAGGACGCCCGGAGCCTTGGGGTGCGAAACTGGATGGCGTCGGCTCGAGACCGGGATAGGTGGAGAGACTTGTTGAAGGAGGCCAGGACCGGACCCCGGTTGTCGAGCCGATGATGATGATACGCAGAGAACTTATTTCCTTACTCCACCAAAAGACGGTTTTCTTGTGGGTCTTGTCGCTAGTTTGAGGAATGGAGAAACTCCCTATATACAGTGGCTCGGAATAAATCCCAGTTTGCTTTGTCTAGAAGGAATTTTTTGGTTTTTTTTAACTGTTGGTTATATTGTCCGGTAGTGAGGCTAATGAAAATGGGAAAATGATCGCTCCCAGAGAGGTCATCCGATATGTCCCAGGTAGTTTTATTTAGAAGAGAAGGTGTGATGAGTGATAGATCAACGTGTGAAAGCGTACTATGGGTGGAAAAATGGGTTGGTCGACCGTCATTAAGTAAAGCTAACCCAGAGTTAGCGATAAAATGTTCGACTGTTTTGCCGCGTTTATTTAGTTTTTCAGAGCCCCAGGATGGACATCCTGTTATTAAGACAGGGTTGTTAATTCCGTCGATAATATCTTTAAGGTCTTGTGTTGAAAATTGTTGATCAGGGTGGATATAGAGAGAAATAATTGTAAATTGAATATTTAACTTGATTTCAACTCCTATTGCTAACATATTTGAGTTAATCGGAATAACTGAATGGGGGATTGAGTTATGGACGAGGATGCCAACACCTTGTTTGGAAGTCGTTATAGAGTCGACATTATGGAAGTATGTGGTATATTGTTTGGGAGACGGTCGGAAATTACATGGGTTTCTTGCAAGCAAATGATCTTTGGTTGTATGTAGTTTATTAGTACTTGCAATTCGTGTAAGTTTTTCAGGTACCCATTAAGGTTCCATTGTAGGATGGGGAATTGTTGGTGAAGTGAAGTTAAAGTATTGTTTTTGCCGGTGTAAAGAGAATTTTGTTGTGGAGAATTGAATGCGGTGATATTATTTTGGTGTTCATTATGACTCCGCGGCATTGATACAGAAGCGGGAGGGCTTTGTAAAAAGCCCTGTCGATTCGGTATCCCCACCGCGGAGTCGTTGTTTTTGGTTAAGAAGTTAAATTCTAGGTTTAATCATCGTCTTGTTCCATACGATTATCAGGTTTGTAGTATAGGTTTTGTGAGAGAAGTGTGTTTGTTAGATTTGTTAGAGGAGATGGGAAGCTAGAAGGTGTAAGTGACTGAGTAGTCTCGCCAGAGTGTGTGTGGGAGAGAGTTAGTATGAGTGTATTTGTTGTTTTCGTTAAAAGTTGGTGTGGTTGTGGAGTCAGTTATCGTATTTGGAGGAGAAATAGTAGAAGTAGATTTTTGTAGGGTGCGGGCAGGTATTATTGGCGCGGGTGGGGAAGTATGAGGAAGTTGTTTATTGTTTTTTTGTTTAATAGTGTTTTCGCTATTATTTGTTTGTGGGGGTGAATCAATTATTGTGGTAGATTGGTTGTAAAGATTTTGCTAAGATGTGTTGTTTGCTGAAGTAGAAATCTGGTCGGAAGAAGAATTGCTGGGAAGCAACTGGGGTGGATGAGTGGCTGAACCCGTGGTGGTGTTTCGTTTGCTTGACGTTGATGAGCTTTGTAAAACTGAGGAGTATGTTGAAAAGAATTGAATCGGATTTTTTTCTTTGTATATTTTTTTTTTGCATCGGCCATTGAACATTTGTTGATTGTTTTAATTTTGAGAATATCTTTGGCCTTGATGTATTCTTTGCACAATTTAAAAAGATGATGGGTGTTCTTCGGCACAGTTAGCGCATGAAGTGCGTTTGCAATTTTCTGGTTGATGGGGGGCAAGGTTACAGTTTTGGCAAATTTCTGAAGAAGAACATCTTTTGGTGTGGCCGAGGAGTTGACATTTGCGACAGCGCATGGGGTTAGGGAAATATTCCTCTATTTGTGCCAGCCAATATCAACGGTGGAGGGAGGGCGGAAGCGATCAAAAGTAAATAGATTTAGTCCGGTAGCCTCTTGTTTATTGTCAGGTGTTGTTTTTTTAAATTTGTATACCTCGGTTGGACAAAGGTTAGCCAGGTGTTTTTTGGACAGGAAAAGATTAGCTATTTTGGCGGATTTTGCAAGGAGAAGAAGGCTACCGTCACGTAGTTCCGTTATACTTTCGTACGCGGTACTAATACCATCAATGGCTTTTTTAAGTAAAAATAGAATTCCCGACCCTTAACTAAAAATTTAAAAAAAATTAAATTTTCGAATTGAATTATTTTTTTTTTAATTTGGTGCATTGATGTTGTTATTGCTTCTCAACGATATCTTGGTGGAATAAACTAAAACGAGATTCAAGAAGGTTCAGATCCTTTGCTTCAAAATTCCTAAATTATTTATTTAATTAGAAAAAATATTCAATAAATTGTTTTGTGTATTTTACCAATTATTTTTATAGGCCCTTATTGCGAGTGTCGTTTAACTTTCGATGCGATAAAAGTCTAAAGCATCGATAAATTTTCGTTTTGGTATTGTGTAACTTGATCGACAGAGATATCTATTATTGTGAATAAACCTTATATTTTGGCATTTGGGGTAGTGCCAGTGATAGTACATGTAACAAAAAAAATACTTTTTAGTCTTAAATTGAGTCAAGAAGTATTTCCAATTAAAAGAAAAATTAAAACAGAAAACTTTAGAAATCTTGGAAATGTGTAACACTGGCTGAATTTTCTTATGATGCAATTATAACGCAATCCTACCACATGCAATGCTTAAAAATAAGCGTTGAGTATCTACACTACACTAACTATCAGCTACAAGGCACCTTGTTTGCTGTGTGTCTGTTTTATGACACGAAGATTTTCCTTTGTTCTCTTGTAATATTTTATCATTGGGAATTTTGTTGAGACATTTCTTACAAACGTATGGGCTTTTTTGTTTTGCAGTTTTATCACTGTCATATGTTTCAGTCATTTCTATATTTTGGCATTTGACAGATAGCAAACAAATTTTCATCAGTCGAAGGAATAGTTTTTTCTTACAAAAAATGAATATTTTAATACTTGTTTTCTTCAAAAAAATTATTTCGTGTTATTTGTTATTAATTTACATCTTTTCTTTGTTTGAAATAGTTATAGGAGTAATACTATAATGTTAGGTAAATAAAGATTATCTTGGTTTCAGTGATTGTTAACAAAACCCAAATGTTGTGTTTTATTTTCCTTTATTTATTATTATATTGCTCTGTGTTAAAACAATTGTTATTTCAGAAACAATAAAACCATATTTAAAAGGAAATCAACATACATTTGGTGAGAAAATTAAAATCGTTGTAAGCAGTCGATCAGAAAAATGTGAACGACAAAGATCGATAGCTTATACGAAATTTTTCGTTCACAATTGAGATTCGCAATACCAAATTAAATTTTCGATGCAGTCATCGTCTAGCTTTCGTAGCGATCACTTCGATTTTCCTCTAAGCCGTCGGTGCATATATCTGTCTCTCTCGTGCAACCACGTGTTTTTTATTCGTCAATTTGACACAACTTATTTCAATCTGATTTATGTATAAATCAGTGTTTTATAGTTTATTTCTTAAAATAAATATATAAAAGCCAAGCGCGGTTTTTCGCCATGACACCAGTACCCCCCCGGAGGGGGGACAATTCTCCTCATTAGATTTAGAAGTTCTAAGTGCAAAAAATACACCACAAGGTAAACGTGCTCGTACAACCTAAACAACTTTAGACTTTTAAAACCCAAGTAACCTGAAAACCCCAAAATATATTGTGATCTCATCATCCGACGAAAAAAAACTCCTCAACTCATTCAGTGTTTCTCGCTTTGCGGAAAGCAGTTGATGGGATTAGTACCCAATGGGAATCCATCTCCCAACTTCGGGACGGGAGCCTTCTCATTCTAACAAAATCAGAATCCATCGCAAATAAATTTATTGCAGTCAAACAACTCTCAAACTTATGTGCTGTTACTGTAAAACTCCACGAAACCCTCAATCTGAGCAAAGGGATTATTAACGCCCCCTGCATTAGAAAATAGAAAGAAGATGAAATTGTTAGTGAAATGGCCTCCCAAGGTGTAACCAGTGCGTATAAATATACGAAAACCATCGACAACAAAAAAGTACCCACTGGACACATAGTCCTATCATTTAACCTCTATAATCATCCTGGGAATGTAGTAGCTAGATGGCTCTCCGTACGTGTCAAAACGTACTTCCCTAATCCTATGAGATATAAAAATTGTCCAAAATTAGGGCACACACAAATCCGCTGCAAAGGCAATCCCACGTGCACAGTGTGCAACTTCCCAACTCATTCCCCTACACCTTGCTCAAGAAATATGTGCGTCAATTGTGAAGGTACTCACCCCTCCAACTCCACTGAGTGTCCTAGATATATTCAAGAAAAACAAATTCTGGAAATTAAAACTAAGCAAAAGTGTTCTATTTCTGACGCCAGAAGGCTCTACCAAAATACCTACAAGCAAATCGCCCCCTTCAGCACATTCGCCGCCCAAATTAGCAACCAAAACTCTGCCGAAACACCTACTCAAAATAATGCAACTCCCAAATCTCCTAAAACATCTATAGTATCAAACCTTTATACATCCAATAACATATCGACTGTAAGCCCAAAAATCCCGCCCCCTATTAGTTCAACAGAACCTAATAATCCAAACACAATCTTAAATAAAGTAAACCCACACATTTCAAACCAATACACCACTAACAACCCCTCTATTAGCAATCAACCACATTTATGAAAACTACAAATATTATTCCACCTGCACATAACCCAACTCAAAATGAAAATAATTTATCTCCAATATCAGCCATAACAAAAAATTTAATTGAAAAATCACAGTATTATTCCATACCAATAAACAAAGAAAACAACAGCGAAGTGACTGATGTCACAATGGAAATGGAATAGTCCATTACTTTATTGCCTCCGGCGGCGGCTGGCTGCGGCGGACGCATAAGGGGGACCAATTTCTTCTCATGCGCCCGCCGCAGGTGGTCGCCGCCACATCAAAAACAAAACAAGCGGCCCCAATGTTTTACTGCCTTCTGGCACTGAGAATACTGGGATCCCAAGCTATTCAACAAACTCTGCCCAATACCTTAAGTAAAGGTATTATCTTAATAATATCTTAAGGGATAGGAATAATGGTGCACAAATCACTGCCCCAGATTATTTCCCTATAATCTCCAACCTTGTCGTTTTAGCTATAGAAATAGAACTGACATTCAAATTCATAATTCTCAACATATACATTCCTCACGACCAATCGTTTTCAGCATCTGATTTAGTTGATATTATTGACAGATTCCATGCGCCAATTTTATTCACTGGGGATTTTAACAGTTGGAGCCCCCTTTGGGGTTCTCCCTCCAGTAATACCAAATGCAAAATAATCGAAGATTTCCTCGCTAATTCAAACCTCATTTTGCTAAACGATGGCAGTCCAACCCATTTTTCAACCCACGGCTCCTTCACTCATGTCGATCTTACGATGATTTCACCTCAACTGTTCCTTAACACATCCTGGTCAGCCTTGAATAATCTGCACGGAAGTGAGCATTTCCCCATTTTATCAAATATAGCTATAGACACAAACTCATATTTCATTAAATCTCGACCTAAATTTCTTACCGATCTTGCCAATTGGGATAGATTTCAAACCCAGTCTTCGAATTCATTGTCGAACAGACCGACTTCCCAAAATATTAACCAAGGAGCATCGAAAATCCTTAAATCTATCAGGGAAGCTGCTAACATGACCATTCCACAATCACAAACTCAACATCGGAAACCAAACCCCCCCTGGTGGAAGAATGAACTAAGAGATCTCCGGAACAATAAACAAAATGCTTGGAAAAGTTTTCAAAAACATCCTAATGACCGGAACCTTATTGAATATCGGAAATTAAACGCCTACTTCCGAAGGGCTGCCAAGATTTCAAAAAGGAAGGCTTTTGAAGAATTTACCAGCAACATTAACCCCGAATCCTCCTCAAAAAAAATATGATCCGATTTTAAACTTCTAACAGGGAACTATAACCAACAATCCATTAAAATATTAAAAACCCAAAGTTTTACAATATCAGATCCCTACGAAATTGCCAACTATTTTACCAACAAATGGTCTTCATACTCCGACAACAGCAATTTCTCATCGCGTTTTATTATAGAAAAGACTACATCTCTGGTTGAATATTCCTCTTCAGACAACCCCTCTACCTCTGCTAAACTTATCGAGATACCCATTAGTCAAATCGAACTAGTCAACTGCCTTGACCTAGTTAAGGGCAAGACACCTGGTTTCAACCGAGTGTCATACCCAATGTAAAAAAATTCTTCTAACCGGTATAAAATCCGGATCCTCTCTTTATACAATAACATCTTTGAAAGTGGTGTTATCCCTCAATCTTGGAAAATTGCTACTGTCATTCCAATGATAAAACCCAAGAAAAGTCCTCTGGACCCCGACAGCTACCGCCCAATTTCACTTCTCCCTTGCATGGGTAAACTTTTAGAAAAAATAATCGCTAAGACTTCAATGGTTTATTAAAACCAACAACAAAATCAGCAACAACCAATTAGCCTTTAAACACGGGAATGGTACAATCGATGCACTTTTGTGTATTGATGAATTTATTGCCTCATCACTTTCAACAAAAAATCATATATCCATCTTATCTATCGACTTTGACAAGGCCTTTGACAGGATAGGCCTTCATGTAGTCTTGAACAAACTTAAAAAATGGATGATCGGAAAAAAATGTTCAATTTTATAAAGGCATTTCTCACGAACAGAAAATTCTGCTCAAGAGTAAACAATGTATATTCAACCATAAGAGATTTAAAAAATGGCATCCCACAGGTATCTCCACTCTCAGTAGTGATCTTTGTTATTGCCTTTAACGATATAAGCCATATTCTATCCAAATATCAGTCTGTGCGGCATTTTCTGTATGCTGATGATCTGTTGATTGTAACAAAATGTAAAGATCTTTTTAAGGTAACAGAGACCTTTTCTAACATACTAACAGACATCAATAATTGGTGCAACATTTCAGGTTCCATTATTTCATTTAGCAAAAGTAATATCTTACATATATGTCGTAAAACGAGCTGTTCTAAAAATGTATTTGTCAGTTTTAATAATAGTATTATCTGTAATGTTGATTTCTTAAATATCCTTGGTATCACATTTGACTGTAAATTTAGTTTTAAGCAAAACTGTACCCATCTTAAAAAAAGCTTAGCTACCAGGTTAAATGTTATAAAATATTTATCAAGTAAGTCTAGTTGTTCCCATCCAAACACTTTAATACGAGTCATTAAATCAACAATACTCTCTAAAATCGATTACGGCTTAACAATTTATGGGAAATGTTCAAAAACAAATCTTCAACGCCTTAAACCTGAATACCACGCAGCTATCCGGCTTGCCCTGAGAGCTTTTCGTACATCCCCGATTATCAATATGCTAACTGAATCTGGCCTTCCCTCTATCGAGGATAGATTTGACTACCTAACAGGACTGCTATCCCACAAAATATCCGGCTCAAGCATAACACCAGCCACCGCAATTGCCGAACTTTGTTCTTCTCGAACAAAACGTCCAAAGTGTCCATCGACCATCAATAACATACTAACAGCAGCGGAACAAATCGGTATCGAACTCGCCTTTACGACCGGAAAAAGAACGAGTTATCCACCATGGCTCCTCTCACAACATTCTATTATCACCAACCTTACTTCCCTCCCGAAATGTTCTACTAGCCATGAAGTCTACAAAGCACATTTCTCAGAATTAGCCGCCTTTTACCAACAGAACAATTGGAGTTTAGTGTACACGGATGGGTCTAAAAATCTATATGGAACTGCGTTTGCAGTAGACGATGCTACAAATAAAACCTTATACAAAGGGCTACTTCCGGAATATTCGTCTGTATATTCTGCGGAAGCAACAGCTATCCTTCACGCAACCAATTTGGATACTAAACAAAAAACCATTATTTGCACCGACAGCCTTTCTACCATCAATGGCGTAAAAAACATTAACAATAACAGCCCAGTTATACGAGATATAAGAGACAAACTCATATCGAACAAGGGCACACTGAAACTCTTCTGGATACCCGGCCACGCCGGGATTAAAGGCAACGAAATAGCCGATGAAGTCGCTAAACTTGCTACACAGGAACCCCTTATCACGTCGGTGATCCGAGGAAAAAAAGACATTTACAATAAAGTAAAACAACATTGGAAGGAAAAAAAGAAAACCGATTGGAGTCAATATAATCATAATTACTCCACCATAAACCCGAATGGAAACCCCGCCGTATACCCGACCAACTGCTCAATCACAATGATTCGGTGTTTTACCCGGCTGCGCTTGGGACACTCAAATATCACACATAGGCATTTACTTGAAAAAACCGATCCACCGAGATGCCACCTGTGTAACGACGGAATGATCACGATTCCACACCTACTTCTGAACTGCCAAGCCATACAAAGTATTTTATCATCCCGTAGCATAAATAAATCTCTTCTAGACATACTAAAACTGCCATCCGCAGACAACATATCTCTAATAATGAATATCTTAAAGACCTTAAATATCGACAAATGTATTTAAATATTTTAAACTTTATATAATGTATATTTATTATCATCTCATGTATTACAAAAACTTTAACTTCAAGCCTATAGCCCTGGTAGCTAGTGCTTATTAACAATTGTATTATTCTGTAATTTATTTACATTGTAATAAACATATAATATAATAATAATAATGATAATAATAATAATAATAAATTTTCGATGTTCGACTATCGACAAAAGTCGTTTATCGATACAAAAACGACACTCGCAATAAGGCCCATAATTTAAAGATGGTGATATTTTGGCTCTTTTGGTCTTTTTGAAGTTTAATGCGAATAAAAAAAAACTCTATTCCATTATTCTCCCAACGTTTCGTAAGAATTCCTTACTTCTTCAGGGGATATTTATTATTTCGGTTATAAAACGATTTATGATGACAAAAAGAAAAAGACAATCAAAATAATTAATTAAACAACTAAGTTATCACTTTCAAATTAATTTTCCGAATGAAAATATTTTCGAAATTTATAAAATATTTGATTAAAAAACAAAAGTATTGAACAGAAAATCAAAAGAGTTCATCTGAAGAACGGATTAAACGTTCCCAACTTTCACCCATATTTTTATTATTATAATGATTTTTATGTGTTATAATTCTGACGTTTTTATTAGTTTTATATATTATTTATTTCAAGTGTTGAATTATACTAATTTGTTCGTAAATAAAAAAAATAAAGGTTAAAGATTGTAAGAGCAATTGATTTTACTAAAACGCCATTTGGTTCATTAGGGTATTTATAATTCTTATTAATTATCCGATTTCAAATATTTAATCACTTCTTTTTTAAAGATTCTTATATGATTTAATGATTTGATTTCATTTGAAAGGTTATTATATAGTTGAAGTTCTTTGAACATCATTGTGTTCTGCCCTCGCGACGTTGATTTATGTAGTATTCTGAAGTTTTGAGCACTTCTAAGATTATACGGTTGGGAATAACTGACATATTTTAAATTATTGCTTAAATACTTCAGAAGCATATCATTTTTCAACTTGAAAACAAACAATAAAACATTTAGTTTAATTAGTTGTGTTATGTTTAGCCAATTAAGTCTCTGTAACATAGATTTTTTATGAGTAAGTCGCGCACATTTCAAAATAATTCTCATTGCCTTATTTTGAAGTCTTTGGAGCCGAGAAATGTCTTCTTGGGAAGATAAAAATAAAATGGTCGAGCAGCATTGAAAATGAGCTATTACAAACAAGGTGTAATAGCACACCATGTTTTTGGCGGTGCTCGTTCAAAGCAAATAAAAAATCGCCATGTGAATAAAACGTCAAAATTAGCAAATATTCGTCCATTAGTTGGTCGCTCTCATATGAACAATCCTTAAGTTAAGAACAATACTACGGATAAAACATTTAACTATCGGAAAGAACAGTTAGGATGGTATTCAAAAGGTTTTAATTTTTTCTTAAATCTATTGAAATTGAACATTTATTGGACAAAAAATATATGCGTTTCTAAAATTTTGTCGCGCTAAATAGATCATTCTTCCCAGTGTGCGGTGACGCAACATCACCTTTACTATTTTTAATTAGGGAGTGCATAAACGTCAGATTTTCTACGGTTTGAACGATATGCCTTCTTCTAAATTTGTTTATAATTAAACCTATTGAGTAGATCTGGCTTTAGGATTCTATAGTAATTTGATGGCATCGTAGCGCTACCTGATTCAAATAGCAACATTTTCTTATTTTTGATAAGGAACTTATATGGTCATGAAAATCCAAGAATGTTTAGTTTGCATGGCCAGTGAAGCTATTCGAGCAAACTCAGAAAAACCGCTGTAGAATGTAGGAAAAGTGCAGTGGTGCAGTAGATTTAACATTTTGAAAAAAAAAAATGCTGTTGTTAAAAGTGCGGCGGGTCGCTTACTGTAATCAGGGCCCAGACTCTGCTCAGGGCTAAAATAGACAAACAAAGAAGTATCAAGTATTAATTTTATTAATTTAATTTATTCCGGTTTGATTTACGCAGGGTAAATGTGTCTCAGATAGTCACACTCCACACACAGGCTTTTTGTTTGCTTCGAGATTTTGTCTAACAAAGAGACGTTCACTAAAACAGGTCAACACGAGATTTGTGCTTGGGGTGCGACTTTGTAATTTAACAAACAAAAAAAAAAAAAAAAAAACAGGGGATTATTTTTCAATATACGAGTAAATGCATCTTCTAGGTATTAACGAAGTATGTAGTTAGAGTACGTTTTGAAATCGTTCAAAAGTTACAGTGGCGTTTGTTTCAAAAATGAGATTATATTTGTTTGTACTTTTCTTGCTCTAAAGCACTACAGTCCATAATAAAATCGAGATATCCGTACATGATATGAAAATAATATGGCTTATCCATATACAAACTACAGAAGAAAATTTCAGAAAGAAACTAAGGGGTTTTGTTGTTGGTTAAAGTTGTTAGTTAAAACGAACACAAAAATATCAAAATAAACACAAACAAACACAAACAAAAAAAAAAACTTCTTGTGCACCTGTGTTATTTCATATAATTATTTATGTAGCAAGAACATTGCTCTATGTATATATTATATACCTATATAATTATCGATATGTAATTGTTAAATGGTATCAATTCGAATTGAAAATAAAAAAGCTACATAATATGGAGAGTATGTTGTATGTACCTACTACCAAACAAGGCAATTCAAATATCTACTTTTTGCTACAAAAAAATTACCTTTTAAATTATCCAGTCGAAGTAAAGTAACACACGCAATTGGTTCGCATTGCTTGCTTTCGTGTGTACAACTATTGTGGTTTGCATACTTTACTGTAGTTGTAATTCCATGTTAAAACACAACTGATAAACCCTATGGTTGTGGTACGTATTTTTAATTACAATAGTTGGCTATTGTTAACAATTGTTAACTTTTGTCGTTTCTTTAATACAAAATTGTTACGAATTCTGACAACTCAACATCGTTCAAAAATGCATTGGTGTCAAATAGTTACGATTTGTAACTATTTCCAACTCATGTCGACGATATGAATTAAGTGTTGAATTGTCAGAGTAGAAATAAGAGGGGGTTTGTTCACAATTTTAATAATTTGTGTTTGCAATTCAAAGTATTTCGGATAAAAATGTGTGATTAAGATATGTTTAAGATGAAATTCTTTTTCGTTGAATGAGTTCAACAAAAATACGTTTAGTTGAGTGGAATACTTCGTTAATTTTCGTTTCAGACTAACAATATCTATCAACGAGCCATTCCAAAATGAAATTGTAATGTCATATTCGAGTGGTTTCACTTCGAAGAGGAGGAAATTATAAATCCAATGGATCATTAAAAACCATACCTTTTTCCATTGTGTATGTAGTACTTGACCAAAGATTAATAACATTCGATTTTTCAACCTCGAAAGAGGCAAAAACGAATTAAAAATATTTTTTCAGTACTTATTGTTATTTCCACTTATTTTTTATTTTTAGTACAATAAAAACACTGCGCGTATCGTTCCATAATGGTTTTTACCATATGGCCGATGCGAACAATATATATGTGGTAGTAAATTGTGACAGCAATCACAACACTCCTGTTAAATTTAATTATTTTATTTTTAACTACTTTGTGTTTTTATACTGTTCAAATTAATTTTGTTTTAAACATAGTAGTTGTCAGTTTTTATTTTTTTATTGTTTCAAAATATTATTTTCAGTCTTGTTCAAACTTTCAATTAATGCGTTGTCTAATTAGGTAGGTAGGTAAGATGGCGGTTTCGCAGAACAACTGTTCCGAAGAAACCCAATTAGCGCGGAAAACCGCCGTTTTGATACCATAACTCGTTTGACCTAATTTTTGTGATATGGTGGTAGTGACTGTTAAGCTGAGGGGACTAGTTTTTGGTCTGTGCCCGCAGTCACAAGGGAAGAACCTGGCTCACACTGTGTGCTGGGTGGTTCCATTTGGACTGAGAGACGACCAATTAACTTTACACCAGATCTATATGAGGCTAGGCCCGTTCAAAGGCGGTACACCTGCCAGGTGTAAATCCGTGTTTTGATGCTTTCGCCGCAAGATAGAGTAAGTGCTAATCCGAAAAGCTATTCCTAAAGGTAAGTTCCAGAAACTTAAAAGGTGAAAGTTGAAATGGAAAGTGAGTGAGTGCTTTGAAAAGCTAAGGGGATCAGTTTTTGGTCTGTGCCCGCAGTCACAGGAAGAACCTAGCTCACACTGTGTGCTGGGTGGTTCCATTTGGACTGAGAGCCTGCCCAATAACTTTACACTAGATCTATATTAGGCTAAGCCCGTTCAAAGACAGTTTATACCTACCAGGTATTAATCAGTACTCTGATGCTATTGCCAAAGATAGAGTAAGTGCTAGTCCGAATAGCCAGTCCTAAACGAAAGTTCCAAAAACTTCCAAGGTGAAAGTTGAAATAGAGATATTGCTTGGTTTGTTAGAGCCAACTGGTGCTGTTGAGAAAAGCGGTAAAATCATTTATCCTTTTGTTCGACAGCACGTTTAGGTTGTCGAGAAACAGGCTACCAAATGCCTGGAGGCGAGATCTAGCCAGGGCCGGACAGTGGCAGAGGAAATGCTCAATAGTTTCCTTCTCCAGCGGATTTCTACAACTACGGCAGTAGCTGTTAAAAGGTATGCGCAGTTTAGCTGCGTGTTCGCCTATTGGCCAATGGCCAGTGACGATTGCAACGACCCTGGCCGTGTCTATTCTGTTTCGTTTTATTAAATCATTCGATCTGTTTTTGTCATAGGTTGGCCATATCTTTCTAGTTATTTTACAGGTTGCCAAACCTTGTCACCTCTTTGTTGATTCTGAAAGGAAATGGTCATATATTCTGCCCTTCACGAAGCCCAGTGGAAGATCTACTGATTCCGCCTGAGAGACGAGAAGGGCTGATCCTTGCCTAGCAAGATCATCTGCTCGCTCATTGCCTTGGATGGCCTGGGACCCATACGAGAGAAATTTTTATACTATCACTGAAACCTGAGAGCTCTGCTCTGCATTGATGAACTATCTTTGAAGACACCAGGCAGCTGTTGTCTAATTAAATAAATATACTTTTCTAGTAAATGTTATTTTCTTTCAATCGAAGTTTCCAGAAGATTAAAATAAAATTCTTCAGGTTATGGGCCCAGCATTGCTGAATTGTATGACAAATTAATATTGAGAAGCTTGTGAAAGTCTGAGTCTGCCATAAATTTTATTCAATTGATATATTTCTCGTTAATCAAGTTTCGCCCAGTCAGCCACAGTCATGGACACCGTCAAGTCTCATCTGGAAACTTTAACAGAAAATCCACAAGGAAATGTGAACTTTGTGTCATGGAAGTTTAAATTAAACTTAACTTTGAAATCAAAGGATTTATATTTAGTAGCAACAGGAGTCAAGGTAAAACCCGAAGGTCAAGAAACCAGTGCATCAGTTCAAGCATGGACCAAACAAGACCTTGAAGCACAAACCCTCATAGGTTTAAATGTAAGCAGTAACATCGCTATAAAAATTGCAAATTGTCAGACAGCCCACCAAATGCGCAGTAAATTAGAAACGCTATATGGTAAAAAGTCAGACCTTACTATTGAAGGCTTGCAAAGACAGTTTTTCAACTTTAAGTATGATAATACTAAATCAGCAATTGAAAACTGTATGAAAATTCAACAATATGCTGAGGAATTGTCTGCGGAAGGTGAACCGATAAAAGAGAGCTGGATTATGACAAGAATATTGGGGATCTTACCAAACAAACTTCATCATTTTCGTACTGCATGGGACAATGTCAGTGGTGCAGACAAAAGTCTGACAATAATGTTTGAACGTCTGAGACTGGAAGAAGACAGGTTGACTGAATCTAAGGAACCCGAAGAGTCAACATTTTCAAGAACACACTTGTCTGGAAGTTCAACATTTGAATGTTTTAAGTGTGGTGGAAAGGGTCATATGAAGAAGCATTGCAGAAATAAACCGTGTGCTAAATATTTGGATCGTTGTAGAAAGAATTACTCTTGCAACAAGTGTAATCAGAAAGGGCACTTTGCCAAAGACTGTCAAAAAGGAAATTCGAATATTGACACAGACAAATCCACAAATGAATCAAGAAATTCTAACCGAAGAGCATTCATAACTGTTGCCCTAACAACTGCAAATGTGGATCAAATAAGTTCAAACCAAGACAGCAGTGATTTATGGTATCAAGACTGTGCTGCTTCCCAACATATGACATCACGAAGAAGCTGGCTGAAAAATTTTCTGACATTTGAAGAGCCATCCATGGTTATAATTGGAGATGCAACAAAATTGAAAGGTACTGGTACTGGTGACGTTGAACTCGAAGCTTTTAATGGAAAGAATTGGAACAAAATTGTTTTGAAGAACGTTCTCTACGTTCCAAAGATGACATTCAATCTTTTTTCTGTAACCCAAATGTTAGACAAAGGCTATAAGCAGACTGCCGACTCAGCTGGGTCAGAATTCAAAACATCAGATAATGAAATGACTGTTGCCATTGCACAACGTGATGGAAATTATTGAAAAATCTTTTGTGACTGTATCAATTAAAACATGGCACCAACGACTTGCCCATCAAAATGTCAAATACGTCAGAGACATTTTAAACAAACATCAAATAAAATACATTGATGATTGGAATAACTATGTTTGTGCTGGATGTGTTTATGGAAAACAACATCGTATATCTCATCCAATAAATCCGAAAGTTGCCGAAAATGTCTTAGACTTAATTCATGTTGACTTGTGTGAAATGAACATAAGATCTTTGGGAGGAGCCAAATATTTTCTTTTACTTAAAGACGATTTTTCACATTACCGGACCATTTATTTTTTGAAAGCAAAGAACGAAGCTGCTGGTAAATTAGATATTTTCATGAAAATGGTGGAAAATCAGTTTGACCGGAGAGTCAAATGTTTAAGATCGGACCACGGTACTGAAATAAAGAATGCTGACACAAGAAGACTGCTAAATGAACTTGGTGTTTTTCATACAAAATCAAACGCTTATACACCTCAACAAAATGGAAGAATTGAAAGAGAGATGCGTACTGTTGTAGAGTCAGCCAGGTCAGCTATACACGCACGTGAGTTGAGTGAAAATCTTTGGGCTGAAGCAATAAGTTATGCTGTTTTCACAATTAACCAGACTGGAACAAGTTCATTAAAAGGGAAAAGTCCATCTGAACTTTGGTTTGGACGCAAAATTGATGTAAATAAATTAAGATCGTTTGGAACAGACTGCTATGTTTTAATCCATGATCACAAACGATTCAAGACTGAAAAGAAATCAAAGAAAGGAGTATTCGTTGGTTATGATTTGGAATCTCCAAGTTACAGAATTTACTTGCCTGATGAACGAGATGTAACAAGTTCTGTTAATGTAATATTTGATGAGAAAACAGACAACAACTCTACAAATATTGAAGTTACACTTGAAACAAGACAGAACCAAACAAGTTTAGAAGCAACTTATGATGAATATGAATCAGAGAGTTCAAATTATGAAAGCCCGGAAGGAGAAAGTCTAGAAAATGAAACTCCAGATAATGAGCCACCTGAGTTACCTATCTTAAATCACAATAATTCAACTCGTGTAAGTTTACGTGATCGTCGTACATTAAAAAAACCTAAAAGATACAGAGATTGTGAAACAAATAATATGGCTATGATTGGTGAAGTCGAAGATATTTCCGTATCTGAAGCTTTGAAGGATGAAAACTGGAAGAAAGCTATGACAGAAGAATTTAAATCTCTTATAAAAATGCAAACTTGGGACTTGATTGAACCACCAGATAATATCAACCCTTTGACTTGTCGTTGGATATTACGTCAAAAGCAAGATGGCCGATACAAAGCCAGACTTGTTGCCAGAGGCTTTGAACAGAAAGAAGGAATAGATTACTCTGACACGTTTAGTCCAGTTGTTCGCTATGTATCGATTCGTCTGATCCTCAGTCTTGCTGCATCTAAGAATATGAAATTAATGACTTTTGACGTAAAGACTGCATTTTTGCATGGAGACTTGCAGGAAGAAATATTAATGTACCAACCAGAAGGATTTCAAGATGGAACCAGTCGTGTTTGCAAGTTAAATAAAAGCTTGTATGGCTTGAAACAAGCACCTAAAAACTGGAATGAGAAAATAACAACTTTTTTAAAAACTCTTGGACTTATAAATACTGATGATGATCCTTGTGTCTATTACAATCAGGATAGAAGTATGATACTTGCTTTATTTGTTGACGATGGATTAATCGCTTGCTCTAGTAATGAAAACATGATAAACATTTTGGAAAAATCAAACCTCAAGTTTGAAATTACATTTGATGCTGCTTGTGACGGAAAATTATCATATTTAAGCATGCAAATACAAGACAGTAGAAGAGGAATTTTTGTTAATCAACCAAAATACACGGATAAAATATTACAACGATTCAAATATAATTTCGTTAACCCTGTATCTACCCCTATGGAACGTGGAATGATAACTGATGAAGAAAATGACAAGCCACTTGAAAAATCAATGCCATATCGAGAAGCCGTAGGAAGTCTATTATATTTAGCTACAATATCCCGTCCCGACATAAGCTTCGCTGTTAGTTATCTGAGCCGTTTCTGCAACAACCCCAGGACAAGCCACTGGAAAATGGTCAAACGTCTATTCCAATATTTACAAGGTACAAGAAACTACGGTATATTCTTTAATAGAGATGAAAAACTAATTGCTTATACTGATTCTGATTATGGAGGAGATACTTTTACACGTCATTCAACAAGTGGCGTACTTATTGTAAGAGGAGGTCCAATTGTCTGGTATGCTCAAAAACAACATGTGGTTGCAACATCGTCTGCTGAAGCAGAATATCGTGCGGCTGTTTCATCAATTGATGATATTTGTTGGATTCGTCGTATCGGCAGAGAACTTGGTTTTATAAAATATAGTGAACCAACAACATTGTGTGTTGACAATCAGTCCGCTATACATATGCTTAAAAATACACACGAAGGAAAAATAACCAAGGGAAAGAAACATATTGACATCTCAAGAAAATTTGTTCAAGAACATATTGGAAAGACAGTGAACTTGCAGCATGTCAAAAGCTCTTATAATTTGGCTGATATTTTAACCAAACCTTTAACTTGGAAAATATTTCAAGAACTTCGAGATAAAATAATTAAGGAGGAATGTTAAATTTAATTATTTTATTTTTAACTACTTTGTGTTTTTATACTGTTCAAATTAATTTTGTTTTAAACATAGTAGTTGTCAGTTTTTATTTTTTTATTGTTTCAAAATATTATTTTCAGTCTTGTTCAAACTTTCAATTAATGCGTTGTCTAATTAAATAAATATACTTTTCTAGTAAATGTTATTTTCTTTCAATCGAAGTTTCCAGAAGATTAAAATAAAATTCTTCAACTCCCATTTCAATTCAGGAAGGCAAATTAGCACTCACAAACATCACTCGGAGGGCCCTCCGAACGTTCACTCGAATATGACTAACAATCTTAACAAATTCTAATAATGGCACTTTCAACAATTTTTTTTTTGACACAACAATAATCAACTATTTGCAATTAAAAGAAGGTACCACTGAGGTGGGGAAATAAATCTGAAGGTATCCTAAAATTTTCAGTATACTCATGAAGCAAAGGGAGGATTGGCAAACAGCTGACTGCTAATGTGTTTGTGTGTCTTTTGACACCAATCCGGTTTTGGTCCTTTACAAATTCATACCATAAAAACGAATCTAAAAGGCTGATCTGGTGAGCACACAAACGTAGGCATTCCTTCTACAGTCAACTTTCAAAATCATATCAAAGATTAAAAATATTTTTAATCTTTGAATCATATCTTATCAGGGTTTGAAATAAAAAGCAACACGAATATCAGTAGTTGAAATGCAACAAAACATAGTGATTCATTGAAGGATTTTACATTCGGCCCTGAAGATGATATTAAAAACTAAACATTAACTTTATATATTATGTACATACATTATCGAAAATTCTTTTGATTCGTTGTCGGTCTTCGGGTTCTGCTGACACAGATATTATTTGTTGTAATGGTATTTCATCTTCTTGGTTCGATCGATTTGAAGACTCCATATCGTGCAGCCGTGACTGATGCCGGTGCATACTTTTTTTTCTTTTTAATTAAAAAACTTTGAAACTTTGGGGTATTAGTCAATTTATTAAATTTTAGAGCACTTATAAAAAGCCGAAGCTATGATCGTGACTCGTGAGACGTGAGCAGATTCAAGAAATTTCTTGGGTAAATAATCATGGGTAAATAAGAAGACATTAGACCATAGAGCCAAACGACAAGGGACACAGTGCATAGGGAATTTTACCATATTGTCAAAAAATAAATGACAGCTCACACTACGCGGATGACAGATTGAAATTATGTATAGGGAGTTTTACCATCTTGTCAAAGCTCACACTATGGAGAAGACAGATTGAAATATGTATCGCGCTTTTTTCAAACTGTCAAACTCAAGATCTTGGAGAAAACAATTTGGAAATAATTTTTAAATGCGGTATTCTTTTTTGTGTGAAATTTGTGATTTCCGTGGCTTAAAAATTTATTTTAATTAGCAAAACCAACAATTTTCACAATTTTCGCGCACAAATCTTTAAAATTCCCGCTTTTGTTTTCAATCAATTTTTCAACAATGATAAAAAAAAAAATCAGTTGTTCACCATACTGCTGTTTTTGACAATTCTGTGAGAACGAGAAAGAGATATATCGTTGTTACCTAAAAAGCCCTATCGCACTTTTTTCAAACTGTCAAACTCGAAATCTTGTTAAAGAATTTTGTAAATAATCTCTTTTTTTCCTGTGAATTTTTCCTGTGATTATTTACAAAATACTTTTACAAGATTTTGAGTTTGACAGTTTGAAAAAAGCGCGATACATAATTTCAATCTGTCATCCGCGTAGTTCGAGCTGTCATTTATTTTTTGACAACATGGTAAAATTCCCTATTGTAACAAGAAAATTATAGGGTTTCGTGTCGCCGATGCGGATCTAGGCATCAGTATGATTTCTCTTATTATTCCAGTGCTGACTTTAAAAGTGAACTAAGTCAATCCGATATGTTTGATCCTGTAAGAATACACAATTGCCTAAAACTTGGAACTTTAATGACGAATTTCGAATTTTAATTTTTTTGAACAGAAACTGCAATCGAAGATTATTAAACTTGTGGACGTTTCCTATGGAGGCGAAAACGGTCCTGACCATCCTGTAAGTAGAAATAGACATAGAAACAAAAATTTTATTAATCGATTTTCAAATAGTTGGAACCTGGAAGACCAGAAGATAGTGATGCAAAATCCAAACCTGTAGAACCTCCACCAGAAGCCGCAGCTTGGGCAGAGTGTGTTGCTGACGATACACCAGCAGGAGAAGGTGCTGAAGCAGCGGTCAGCTACAGGGAATCACCAACAAATATGCACCGTTGCCTTTCGTCATTGATCAACTATACACAGCCTATTCAGTTCCAAGGATTCGACAAACCTATTGGTAGGATAAAAAACTTCGGGCAAATTTAAGTACAATGGGGGTTGTGGCTATTTGCTGAAGCCAGATTTCATCCGAGGACGTGACAAAGACTTCGATCCATTTGCCGATGCACCTGTAGACGGTGTTATTGCCGTTTCGTCATGCACATATTTTGGGGTCGTTTGAACATTTTTTGACTTACAACAAAAATGTTAATACTTCCTGACTTTAAATTGTTCTGTGCTTCTAAATGCATTATTACATATTTAAAAAAAAAATTGCAAAAGTATATTCCTAAGTACTACAGTATCTCGTACTGAATATGAAATGATTTTGGGGTACCTTTTTTTTAATTTCACCTTAAATCAAAATCTAATGATGCAGTTAGTAGCACAGAACAATTTAGAGCCAGGAAGTATTAACATTTTTGTTATAAGTCAAAAAATGTTCAAATGACCCCAAAATATGTGTAACATCGCATCGTTGTTGTGACCTTGAGCATATCGATGGAACTTTCGACTTTGGGATTTTCCATGTTGGCTTTGCTGATTTCTGGCTGGGTGATCAATTGAACTCCTCTATCACAGCCTTGCTTTACTTTGAGTACTTCGTGTGTTTCTACATCACCAATAGTTTAGTCACCTTAGTATTAAAATAGGGTCAAACCTGTCACAAATTAATTACAAGTTGGAACCACTTTTAAAAATTTTCTTTTGATGAGTAAAAATACGAAACAAATGTCTACCTCTTATTGTCGTTCAATGATTTCAATGGTTTCATCACTCGCCTGCACTTTTTTTTCGATTTGCGATATGTAGCAACCGACAATGTTAACCATATTGATTAATGATTTCAATGTTTATCTGTTAAAAATATTAATTTTTAATGTCCAAAACAAATAATACTATAATACTTAATAGTTTTTATTAAAAAATATTCAAATAAATAGTTTTACTAACATACATACAACTACACATTTTTCAGAGTTGATCCAGTACACGCCATATACACAATCATAAAAATAGTTATAAAATTGCAATTACAATATTCACATTTATTCATCATTCATTCAACAAATTAATTTATTAAAACTATATATTGCAATACGGAAGCAGAGAGATTCACAACACATCCTGAAACTGTATTTAATTTTAAACATAGATTCAAAATTGTATTAAAAATTAGATTTAACTATTTTACATTTACACTAAACAAATTTTTAATGGTGGATCTTTTTGAGTGAATAAAATGGACATATTATGTTTTATATGTATATAATAGGTCCCAATGTATATTAAATAAAGATATCTTTCAACATATTAGTTACAGTCTTTCAGTTATTTACATTTGAATCACATCATTAAGAAATTTCCTTCTTAAAAGAAATTATAAATATATGGTCAGTGCAAACTACATAACAATGTTAGTGTTTATAAAAGTCAATAAGATTTGTATACTACAAAACATTTATACAAGTAAAATAAAATAATAGACTAGACCTACACTACAACAAATAAATCAAAGAAAAGTGTTAAGTTAAGTATGTACATATTAAAAGAAATAATAAACATATGGAAATAAAATTAAATTAATGATTGGTTTTTTTATACGTATGTATGGGCGCCTAGAGAAAAAGAATGTGATGAAGGTAAGAAGCTAACATTAAAATGAAAATTTAAAAAAATTGTATATGAGACTATAACCACCTTATGCTTTAGCAATGCAAGCAATATGATAAATTGATTAATTCGATTCAGTTTTGTTTTACAGATTTTACAGAACATTTTGCAAAACATACCTACTTGACATACGTAACATTTTGCTTTTAAATAGTTGAAAATGTTATTTACTTGAATCATGCACGGTCCCATTGACCAGAAAAGATGAACATAAAAAAAAACATCGATGTTGGGTTGCCAAAAATGTTGCAATTTATTTTCATAATAAAGATATTATATACTTACTCCTAATAAAAAGGAAACTTTAAAAAATTAGTAGATACCATGCTCAGATTCTTTGAAGTGTTCGTAACTAAGTAAAATATTGTAGTAATATAAACATGTTCTGTGCTGTAATTCCAAAACTACTAGCCCTATATGTCTGATTTATACATTTTCTCACTCATTATAACGTCAGGTACAAACTTGAATCCAAAGTTTTTCCGGGTAGTCAATATATAAAAATCTGATATTCAAAAGTTATATGTAGTACTAACAATTTCATAGCAACATGAAGAACTAACGATTTCAAGTACTTTTGAATATCAGATTTTTATATATTGACTACCAGGAAAAACTTTGAATGCAAGTTTGTACCTGACATTAAAACGAGTAAGAAAATGTATAAATCAGACATATAGGGCTAGTAGTTTTGGAACTACAGTAGATATCATGCTCAGATTCTTTGAAATGTTCGTAACTAAGTAAAATACTGTAGTAATATAAACATGTTCTGTGCTGTAATTCCAAAACTGCTTGCCCTATATGCCTGATTTATACATTTTCTCACTCGTTATAATGTCAGGTACAAACTTGCATTCAAAGTTTTTCCTGGTAGTCAATATATAAAAATCTGATATTCAAAAGTACTTGAAATCGTTAGTTCTTCATGTTGCTATGAAATTGTTAGCACTACATATAACTTTTGAATATCAGATTTTTATATATTGACTACCCGGAAAAACTTTGAAACTTAGCTTCTTGGTCAGTAGTCCTTTTTGAAAAATAGAAGATAGGATGAAACTTTCCATCACTCTTCTTTTGCAATTGGATTGCACCAAACCCGAGAGCACTAGCAACGCAGTGTAATTCTGTTTCATCTCGAGGATCGTAAATCGCTAAAATTGGTGCTGCTAATAATTTTGCTTTTAATTCTTCAAATAGTGTAATTCCTCTTTACCGAATTTAAAACTAACCTTTTTCTTTATTAAATCGTATAATGGATTCGCTTTTGTTGAAAACCCTTCCACAAATCTCCTAAAATAAGAGCATAATCCCAGAAAACTATGCACTGCTTTGGCATTTTGAGGAATAGGAAAATTTGCCACTGATTCAATGTTCTTTTCATCCGGACGTATACCTTTTTTAGAAACCTTGTAACCTAAATACCGTACTTCCGGTTCCATAAATCTGCACTTATCCAATCTCAACTCTAGTTTATTACTTACTAGCTTCTCAAAAACTTCTTTTAATATGGATAAATGTTCTTCAAAATCACTCGTCGCAATCATTATATCGTCTAAGTATATCGCAACTTTCCCTGCCCTAATCATGTCATCAAACACCATATTTACAAACCGTTGAAATGTTGGAGGTGCATTTCTTAATCCGAATGGCATACGCAAATATTCGTATTGGCCAAGCGGAGTCACAAACGAAGTGTATTTCACCGATTCTTCATGCACATGCACATGATAAAAAGCGCTTTTTAAGTCTAATAATGAAAAAATAGTTTTGTTCGCTAACCTATCCGACATGTCATCAATCAGCGGGATTGGATAGTTGTCCTTCAATGTTATTTTGTTCAAACTCCTATAATCTATACACATTCTTATCTTATCATTTTTCTTCCTGACCAAAACAATAGCAGAAGAATACTGTGAATTACTCGGCCTTATTATCTTTTTCTGTAACATATCATCTAACATTTCCCGTACTCGCTCTTTTTCATAATACGATAATCTTCGGGGTGGGCAATGGAATGGCTTTTCATTAATCAAATTTAACTTTATCTCACATTTAATAAGCAGTTCATCAGTACGATCACTTTTTAAATAACAATCATTAAATATCTTTCTGAAACACTTATTTACACTTACCCCATTAATGGGGCTACCGGTGTCAATTAAAGATCCTAATGAAAATTTACAACTAAAATTTGATTCTATAAAAGTATATAATAATTTTCTTACGTTTTCATCTGAATCACCTTCATCTCCAACATGATGGACGTCCTTTCTTTTTGGGCATACAGCAGCATAGTGCCTCAGCACACACATGGCACGCACCCAGTGGTCGTTTCGGCTTCTTTCAATTATTGGCCATGTGCCCCAAAGCATTACAATTGTTACACCTAAATGTACTTGGCTCCATGTCCATGTTTAAAGCTGGCGCCTTTCGCGCTAAAGTCACTGTCCTGAACGCCTCCAGGAGATGCTCCTTGTCTCTTAAACAATGCATTTTTGCCTGAGATCTGATGGTTTGGTCTGGTATCCCCTCAATGAGATACTCCATGAGCTCGTCTTCATTGGATACTTACTTTATTAGCAATAACCTTTTCGTGAAAGTATTCCTGAAAAGTTTCAGCACTCGACCATTTCCGTCCTTCGAACTTCTGCTTGAGTATCAGCCAGCTGGCTCTGTCCTAAAAGATTGTACCCATCTCTCTGAGTAACACATCAATTGGTACCGACATCATATCTGCTTTCGAGTGGAACCATCGTAGGGCTCTTCCCTTCAATCTAGTTGATATCAGTGCCCGGGAACTGTTCTCATCTAACTCATCTAACGGATAGGACACTCCTCAGTTGTCCATAGTTGTCATCAGCACCCGCAAACTCTGGAATCAGATCTTTTACGACGGAAAATTCATCATGCATTTTCCGCCGTTATCATGTTTTGGAACACTCTTCTTCTTCGTCATCATCTCGTTCTCTCTCTTCAGCAACTCTGTCTCTCTCTTTTGTACCGCCAGCTCTCGTTTGACCAACATCAATTCCCTCTTCAGTGTCTCCATTGTCCATTCGTCATCTCTGTCACTCGTTTTCTTCTCGTCTGCAGCATTATTTTCATTGGCACTCTTCTGACGCACTTCATCGACATTGCTACTATCCTCATACACCTCGCACTCATCACCATCATCATCATCATCGCTCTCTTCTTCATTGTCCATGTGGTGTCCATTGGCATTCAAATCTGCATTGCTTGGCGTCGTCTGCGTGCGTCGGCACAAATTCACAGCGCAACTCCGATGGAATGGCCAATAATCGGAGCACCAACTCGGCCTTATTGCCGGTGGACTTCTTCCCCAGCGCACGTAGCCATGACTTTAATTGGGTTCCAGTGAACTGCTTCAGTTCATCACTTTCGACTGAATCCAATTTTGAGGCAATTTATTGCAACGCGAAGAGGGAAAAAAAATTATCTTTTTTTTCACACGATTATTTTTAAGAAAAATTAATTAAATTCTTACACGATCCCACTTCTGAGGTTGTAAGCGGTCTTATAAAAACAATGTTTATTTCAATTTATATTTTTATTATTTTAATAATACAAAATTACACAAATTCCGTGAAGCGGCTTATACTTTTTTCTTTCTTTTCTTCTGAAAATCAAAACTCAACTGAACTCGTTTTTGGCACCTGCCCTCTTCTTTCAAATTTATGGTGTTAACACACTAAATCATTGTGGTGAGGCCACATTACAATTTATTTTATTCTTTGTGTCCTACCACAATATTACTACAATATTTTACTTAGTTACGAACATTCAAAGAATCTGAGCATGGTATCTGCTGTTGTTCCAAAACTACTAGCTTTATATATCTGAATCTGGCTGTGACTGTTGCTGCCCAAAACTCTGTGGGTGACATAGGTCCTGGTAAACTTGTTATGGGACTGTCACGTTTTTGAAATCCCAATCCAGGTGGTGGACGAATGCCAGCAGCCCGTGTAATGGGAACAAAACTTAGTGCCAAATTAGAAGCTCTTACATCAACACAGCGTATATAAGATCTAAAGTTTCAAACCAGGCACACAAGAAAACTATGATCTGAAAATTCAAGCTGGGTGAGAATTCCCGTGTCGATAGAAATTCGTTGTTTCACTTTAGACGTCGTTTAAGCAATGAAACATAGAGTCCTTATATCAACAGCGCCAATTATGTAATGAAACAAAAAAAAGATGACGGCTTCGGCTACGTTCTTGTAAACTAGGGGTCCATTGAATCACTACTGGCTACAGATTATATAAGTCGATCCCCCCCATGATATAGGTCTTATTACTCGAGAATCTGTTTAGTTGGAAGAAGTCACTAATATTCCTGTAGTATCTTACATAAAAAAAGTGAGAGAAAAGATCTTTCAAAGAGTCAAGTGGGGGACAGTTTCTATCCCCTACCTGAACGAGCATTGGATCGTTCAGAGAGGGGTAGATCCGTTCCCCAGTCAACTCCCCAAAACAACACTCTCTGTATGTGTAGCTGTTAAACATACCGGTTATTGAACCCTTGTAAATTGTAAAAAGAAAACTTCAATTTGTTTGCTCAGGTACGACTAACGAGCAAATAAGGTCGCTCACTAATAGGCTCCTTATTCTAGCCAGTTGGATTCAAAACTGAATTATTCTAGGAAGGTGTTCAATCCCCCTGACCTTAATAGAGATTAAAGTTGATAATTGAATCCACTCGCCTAAACAAGATAGTTAACGACCATACAAAAAAATAAACTTGGCTTCCAATCCACTACCTACCACATCTCCACAGGACAAACACTTAAACAATACCTCAATCGTTCAGGCATTGGTCCCGGAGGAGTAGGGTACTACCGCTCGACTGCTGCTTCAGGTTCTAAAAAAAATTGCTTCAGCTGGCTCAGTCAACAAGGAAGTGAGTCTTTGCTGCAGAAGCGAGTAGTAGTTTGTCGCCTAACTTCCCGTCCGGAAGTCGCGAAAGGACCTTTGATTCCTTGCAACCCCCTCCCTATGACGTCCCTGCTGGCGTGAATTTGTGCAGACACATCCCTCTGGCGAAGATCCAGTGCCTACCCCCTCAATGAGTTGTACCTAGAAAATATTAGCCCTCATCTCGGCTTTCCATTGTTGTGGAAGTTTGCGGTCGCATTGTTGCCACTAGGGTTGAAAACCATCAACCCCTGGTTCCGGTTCCAAAGTTCCCATCATGCCCCCTCACCTTTGCTATACTTACACTATCATGTTTCTATTCATTAAATTTAAGAAGAGAAAAAAAAAACTTCCCAGAGTTAGTAAACCTAACTCCAACCAAAAGCCTTACTAATAAAATCAATTAAAAGAAAGTGAATTTTGATCTTCAATGAACATAAACTTTTTATTAACCTATTCTTAAATCTACCTATCGAACTTAAGTTATTACTTTACTTAATTTAGAAGAAACACTCTTCTTCATTAATCAAAAAAAACTTATTGAAATTTTATTCGGACTTAATATCATATTGATAAGAATCGGACTTTTGATAATGTATGAAAACGCCAAAAACAAGATGAATTATTATGTTTTCTTTTTGTTTATAAACGGACTTAAAAATGATTTTGATATATATCAGACTATTATTATTTATTAAAAATAGATATGACTTATCCGTACAATCGGACTTACAATATGATCTCGATATGAATTGGACTTTTATTATTTATCAAAAAAAAAAAATAAAAAAAATATAAGATTTATTTCTAATAAACGGACTTAAAATGATCTTGATGTATATCGGACTTTTATTATCTATCAAAAATAAAAATAGGTGACTTATCTTTGTAAACGGACTTAAAAATTATCTTTAATAAGAATCGGACTTTTGTTAATATTCAAAAACTAAAAATAAAGATATGATTTACTTTCATATACGGACTTAAAAAAAAAATTTATGATCATTGACAAAAAGGTCATGAATATATAGATACAATTTGGAAAAATTAATCTGAAATACGGACTGACTAACTGATAAATAACTTAGTGAAAAATAATTATAATCTTTGAAACAGAAACAACTGCTATCCAAGATATAGAAATATAATTTAATTATGCTCTAGATTGTTATTTAAATTGAATCGTGAGATTCGTATCAGCAAAAGAAAAGAATTGGACCTTGTTCAGGTCCGGACAATTTCGAGGGTGGATAAACACCTTTCCCTCTTCGAACGAATTCGTAATGAAAGAATAAAAATAAATTCTCATCAAGAAAACCAAACTTCTTTCCTCGACTTCAAAGAATCGATGAAATCGTAGCATATGTCTATGCAATATAATCTCATTGAATCATCTAGTCAACAAAAAAAAATTTTGTTTACTTAGTGATCTTTTTTTTATATATTGACCCAAAAGTGAATTCAAAGTGAATAGGACTACGACTAGTCCTTAACTCATCAACTCCCAAATCCCACCAAAATCAAAAATTCAATTATTCACGAGACGAACTAAAATCTTAGTCGCTCGGACTTATAATGCAACAAAATATAAATATAGTGAATAAAAATAAAAAGTATTATTATAAAAAGTAAATATAATTTAATGAAATTTATATATATGGACAATATAGTTAAGCATCATATAATCATAAAGGATAATAAAGGTACGTTATTTATGGGTATGGTCGCGAGAGAGTGCACCCTATCGTTAACCTACCTAACAAGTCAAAGTGAATTACATTTTGAAAAAGGTAAAAAAAGTCATTAAAGTAAATATTTATTTTTACTGTTGATTTTATTGTTTTTGTTTCAGGATCAGTAGTGATTAAATTTGTTCTTTGTCAAAAAAAAAATATAGGTGGACAACATTGATTGGCAATCATGTACGACACGATGCGTTCAATCCGAATGAAGCCAGAGCTATATACGTAGGATTTACTATGTATTGTCATCATCACCACGTAGGTAATGTTTTTATTATTTAAGTACACTTGGGTACTAATGTTTTTATGTCTTTATATTATTTTTCTTTTTTTTTATATATAGTGACGTGTTTTCGGAAGGAAATAAATTACTCTTGGACGGCAGTACTTCTTTACAAACAAAAAGTAGGTATCAAAAAGATTTTATGACAATAATTCGGATAATTCAAAATTTTTTTTGTCTTTTTTTTCTTTTACATAGGTATCATTACCACAAGTATTGAAGATATATATATACCTTTACCAAGTGGTATCGGTACTGTTCCAAGGAACGGAAATAGTATAACAATTAAATATACAAATGAAATATTCTTTATATGTTAATATGTTTTTTTTTGTTTGCAGGTATTTCTTTACTTTACACTTCGTCCAATAAAAAGAGAAGAATTATGTTCTACGACTATCGTCTTTTGACTCAGGATCGTATATATTGAAAATTTAATTATTTTATTATTGCAATTGATTAAGGGTGTATATAGATGCACTTTTTTTTTATGTTTTACACAGTAAATATAGATAATTATTAAAATTCCGTGCCTGTGTTTCTGTTATTTAGAAACAAACCCTTTTACGCCTATATGTTCTGCTCCAGTAGATATATCTTTTTGATGGTCTTCGGTGTACTTTTTGTATTTCTGGAACTTCTTGAACTGGTGATGTTTTTTCTTTGACTGCTCCCAGGTGAGAATAATTGTTAGCCGCTTAACAAATTATTAACACAGTGTCTAGATGGATCTCCAGGCTCAGATAGCGAATTGTGAATGACATCTATAACAATTTGCGTCAGCATGCAGTAATTTGCAGTGATTTACACCAACGTGTAGCGAATTGCATCCGCGTATAGTAACTTGCATCAGCATATAGTAACTTGCATCAGCATATAGCATTAAAAGCCAGGTGGCTATTTTGTAGGGGTGGACAGCGCTTGGCACCAGCAATTGTGTGTGGATTGTGGGCACGTTTCTGTTCGTGTAGGTGCACCCACAACCACAACGAATCGCCGCACGATTCCTGTTCGCACCCGATGATCGAATAGCTACTTGTGGAATGAAATTTGACTTTAGTAAATGGCCTAGACAATGTGGATAAATTTATGTATATGTTTTTTCTAAAAATTACAACTTTTCAATTAATACCACCATCACCTAGCTTTCAAACTAACAAAAGTAATATTTTTAGTGCTTTAATCTTAGTACACCTCCGTGTCCTAATTTTTTTGCGTTTACGAGTGTTTTACACCTCTGGAAATTGTTCCAAGGCGCGTGTTAGTGTACTCGTATACTGGACATGTACGAAAAATTACACTTTTAGAGACCACGTCTCGTGAATTACCTGGCTTTACCAATAGAGAATAACTAGTTTTTGCGAATCTCATCTGTGTTCAAGAGGATGAGTTTTGTGTTATTTCGCTGAGTAGCACTTTGTTATCGCAGATTTTTATGTGCTTCCGATTGGATTCGTGGACAAGACAATTTGTATAGAGTTGACTTCGCGATTAATGCACCACCATGCTTGGCTTCGAATAATTTCTGAAGTGGAATACAGCACCAGGATGGTCTGCTTCCCTGCCCGCATGGCAATACGCGCAAAAATTTTCGAACTATGTATTTTCGATGCAAAAAAAAAACTTTTCACTTGTCAGAATATTTGTCTCAGCAGTATTTTGAGAATTAATTTTTCTTGTGAAATTGCGTCGTTTTTGATACTGTTTTGGACCAACAAAAATCTTACCTTTTTGCTCTCGGTTAATCCTTCTTTTTTTCTTTCAGATTTGGTCCACTTTTTCTTCGACGTATTGTCAACTCAATTTTTGATCTCAATTTATTTGATTGATCAGTAATTTTTATTATCTTAACTTCGACTCGTTATATCTTTTATATAGTTTAACTAAATTTTAACTTATGATGTTTTACTTACTGATGTCAAATTGTCAAGATCGAAAAGAAATTTACTTAAGATTTTTTTTTGCAACCCTTGCTCAGATTTTACAATTGGACGATTGGTTTCTTTACGAAGCCACACCTTAGTCGTTAAGTGTGAACATAGTCGTAGATAAATTGCTCCTTTTCCGTCGGCTCTAGTACTACTCTAAATCTGCTACTATATCGTGATATGTTTATACGAAGCGTCTCGTGAAGTGTTAAATTGAACTTTAATTATTCTTTTTGCCTATTTCCAGCAAAACAAAACATATTACTTCGGAAAATTATACACAGTAAATAAGTTTTCGTGAAATGAACTATCTAAATTTATTTTCTTTTTCAGATGTGGACTTTAGCCTTGTTCTGAGTTGAACCTCAGGTAAGTAAGATAAACTTTAATCACGGATAATTTGTTCGCAGAGTCAAATCTAAATATTCAGAATTGACTAAGGATCAACAACAAGTAAGTATTGAAATCAATAATCCTCAACAAAGTCAGTAACTTTCGCATACATGACTTTTGTCTTACGGGATTTCATTAAAATTGGCTGAGTGTTAACTCAAGATTCAATAACATTGAGCTTGTTGAAATAAAATTCTTTACTTGGTTGAACCCTTGATCCGGTAATCATTCCTAATAAAGACGCAAAATTTTTCTTAGCTAGGTTACTCAGTCCGACGTTTTTCTCTAACTAAATTAGTACTTTCACTAAACCTCAGATCAACATTTGGCTTCGGAGTTCCAGTGAACAACGTTAATAACTATTGAGTGTGACTTGAATCTAGATTAATATTGTTAATCCAAGTTTCATTGGTGTTAGATCGCTAAGTTTTCTACTCTTGTCAATATTAATATTTAGGTTTTCTGGTTTTTGTTCGGACTCAACAACAAAATCTTAACTACTTCTGAATTATCGCTTTATCTACCTGTTTTTAATGTCCTCTTTCTAATCCCTAACTCAGATAAGCTAATCCGTAAGTCTGTGGTCATATGTTACATCTGGATTTATATTCATCCTACGTGGAGACTACTATTTCTTTAACTCGTTTTCTGCAATAAATTTAAATCTAGTCATCCTAGCTATAAATTTGATGGTAGATAATACGTTTTTTGAAAAGTTATAAATTTCAGACACACACACAAATGTTACCACGTCCAAACGGGGACATCTCGATTTCAGCTCATCTAGACATTTTTTTTTTCTTTCGGTAGGTGGAAAATGAAAAAATCATGACGGTCTTCATAAACATAATTGCTGATAAATCTAGACATAGTACAATTTTTCCATGATCCGCCATTTTGGTGTTCGACCGATCGTTGAGTTTCTTCGTCTCTCGTGCCACGGCTATCCACCACTGTAATACTCTTTGTCACTAAATTAAATTGCCTCCATTTGCCTCCATTTGTTTGACATTACTACCAAAAAGATTGTGAAAGATATTTTTGCTTCATGGACTATGCCCTTTTCGTGTTTACCCTCACATTCCGGTAGAGGTGGTAAATAAAATTAGAAACATGGTAAGTATTTGCACTAGCTATGGTGTAGTTTGCTTGTACTGTGATAATTTGTTATTTTCACCATGATATTTGAGTATTCATGGTAAAAGAAATATTTCGATTACAAAAAATTTTTTTAAAATGGTTTGAATTATAAATTACGCTTGATATGTTACTTTCAATAATGACATTGATCTCTGTCGTGGTGACTGAGATGGCTTTTCCTACAAAGCATCTTCGTTGTATGTAGTGTCAACTCGTACAACGACGATGAAACGAAAACACTTTACCCAAAAATAATTAAATGCTCTTTTAACGATCTTGAATATTACACCCACGACCCTCTGTCTCATGCACAGCAGAGAAAGCCGGCTATGATGAATTACTTTTAACCGCTTTTGGTGTCACTTCCTCAGATCTTTAGTGTGGACCACCATTTCGAATCCCTTCTCATCTTTGACTCGGTATAGGTTGTTTTCGATGATCTTCGTTATGTATCCTTTCAAAAATTTCGGACTTAACTTGGCGTTTATATGCTTGGCTGCGCTGCTGAGCGTGAAATTCCTTCGATATACCTTTTCACCAACTTGATACGATGTTAGCTTGCTTCTCAAGTTATAATTATGCTCGTAATTCTCATGAGCTTGACTCAGAGCGGTCTTCAGGTAAGCGTGAAGAATTCCCATTTTAGCTGCCTTAGGTTACCAGTTAATTTCCGCTTGATTCAACCCGTCTAGCTTCCTCAACAACCGATAGTCTGAACCGTGCTCCACCATTTGCTGTCCGAAGAGAGCTTCATAGGGAGATATACCTATGACGCTGTGTACAGAGGTGCGTAAAGCACTGCTGATTTCAGCCATATCCCAATTAGTCTGCTTAGGGTCTATATACGCGCGTATAGCGCTTTAAATGGATCTATTGACCCTCTCACTAGCGTTCGCTTGTGGAGCATATGATGCTGTTTTGACATGTGTAATGTCGAAATTGCTTAAGCAGGTCCCAAAATCTTTACTAATAAACTGCGATCCGTTGTCGGATAACAGCGTCTCAGGAACCCCGAACATTAGAAATCTACATATAAATGTTGGAACGGTCTGTCCACTGTGAAAGCTTTACCCATTTCCGTACGTAAAGTACAATTAGGAGCTTTGGTCATTTTACAGATGTCACAGTTATTTATATATAGTTTTACCTGACTACTCATGGCTGGCCAGTAAAATTCCTGTCGAAGGCGGTATAATGTTTTTGCAATACGTCCATGCGAAGATCTAGGTGGACAATGAGCCTGCTCTATCAACTTTCCAGTTAGCTGCGATGGAACCCAAAGCTTCCATGACAAATCTTCCTGGAGAGGATTACCATTGGAGTGTTTGACTCGTTTATACACGAAGTTCTCAGATACCTGCAGATCGGGTAATCGGTCTTTATTGTCACTAACGTGAGTGATTATCTGACTATATTCTTTCGACTTGAAAGATGGATCTTCTAGATCAATATGTAAGATGTTTTCTATATTAGTCGTCTCCATAACAGAAGTGGGTTTCTCCACAACCAGTGCGTCTACCTCATAGACCCTCGACAAAGCATCTGGCACATGGTGCTGAGAACCACGTCTATGGATCACCTCAAAGTCAAAACTTTGAAGCTTTAGGCTCCAACGAGCTAACCTTCCCGTTGGGTCCTTCAAACTCATTAACCACCGTAGACTCGCATGGTCCGTTATCACGCGGAATTTATATCCTTCGACATAAGGACGGAATTTATAAATCCCTTGGACAGCAGCCAAACATTCTCTCTCAGTCACGGTGTAATTACGTTGGGCTGAATTCAGTTTCTGTGAGTAAAAGTAAATTGGTTTCTCTTCCCCTTCCTCATCTAACTGACATAAGACACACCCTATCCCTGTGGATGATGCGTCACAACAAATAATAAATTGCTTATTGAAATCAGGATTGATTAACACTGGTGCTGATGTTAAGGCTTTTTTAAAGGCTTCTAATGCTATTATGGCTTCGGCGCTAAACTCGAATTTGTTTTTTTTCAAGGTGTCTGATATGGGTCCGGTTAAAGTAGAGAAATTTTCAATAAACCGTCTGTACCATCCGGCCATTCCTAGAAAACGACGGACTTGACTTTTGGTGGTTGGTACAGGAAATTCCAATATCGCAGACACTTTGTTCGGATCGGTTTTCAAGCAACCTTGCCCAACAATATAACCTAAGTACTGTAATTCTTTAAAGCAAAATTTAGATTTTTCTACGTTGATAGTTAAGCCAGCCTCTGTTAAATGTTTTGCTACCTTAGCTAAGACGGAAACATGATCGTTAAAATCTTTAGAGATGACTTATAAGTCATCGAGATAAATGAACACCTGGTCTCTCAACTCGCGGGGAATTATCTTGTCCATTAAACTAGTAAAACTTTGCGCAGCGTTCGAAAGTCCAAACGGCATCACTTTGAACTGATACAGTGGTCTACCTGGGACTGTAAACGCTGTCTTCTCCCGTGATTTTTTCCCCAGGGGCACTTGCCAGTAAGCATCCTTCAAATCCACGCTAGAAATATAACGTGTCTCCGAAAGGCGTGCTAGCAATCCTTCTATATGCGCAATTGGATTCGCATTTTTCTTCATTACGGCGTTAACTTTGCGAAAGTCGAGGCATAGTCGGTTTTTGCCGGGTTTTCTCACCAGTACGACTGGTGATGACCATCCGCTCAGACTTTCTTCGATAACGACTAACGAGATCATACGATCCAACTCCGCGTACACGAGGCTTTGTACTGCTGGTGATATGGGATAGTGACGTTGCTTTATGGGCTCTGCGTCACCTGTATCTATAGAATGTTCCATCAAATGAGTCCGTCCGAGACCTCGAACGGCGAATGACGGAAATAGCTTAGTAGTGTTTTGAAGAATAGTAGATTCCTCCACAGATAGGAGACATTCCGGTTTACTTGCCTGACCGGTCGTTGTCTCGGTAACTATGTCTAAAGGAGATATAACTTGTGGAGCTATTTTAAATAACTTCCAAAAATCTATACCCAAATATAAATCTTGCGCTAGAGATGGTACTATGTACAATTCGATCGGATGAACTAGATCTTTGTATTTAATGTTCGTAGTAACCACTCCCGCTATACGCTGTTTTGTTCCATCAGCAGTAAATATATTGGAATCGAATTTTCTATATGGAATTTTGGTATCTTCAATATACTTAGCGGCACCGTTACCGAGGCAACTAATGCTCGCTCCAGAGTCGAGTAGACCAAGCCATTTATGGTTAAATAGTTCTACTTTTAAGTAGGCTCTTGGGTCGTCTTTCAGACATTCTACTTCGGCTATGTTTATCGCTCTATACAATTTACGCTTTTGAACAAATCTATGTCTTAACTTTTCTACTTTGCTTAAATGTTTAGGGTAGGTATATATACGTTTACGCGCTTCAGCGTAATCTATTTGTCTCTGATGTAGAGATTCAAGTGGTCTTAGTCTGGGAATTGAAGTAATTTTGGAATTAGTATTAATAATGTTTTGGGTTTCTGGTTTTTTTAAAATTGAAATTTTTTTATTAGTTGTAGTTGGGGGTTCTAATTGGGACTTCCCGAGTTGCCCATCATGGTCAGCTCCCTCTCGGATGAACGCTGACTCATCCCTTACACTTGGTACAATTAGGAGACAGTATATCTGGCTGTCCGCAACGGTAACAGAATATCTTATGTTGAGGTTCTGTGCAGTCAAGGAAAATGTGTTCAGTTTTGCGGCAATTCCAACAGATGGCTTTGTCGAAATTAATTTTGGAGTCCTTAGTTCTGTTTCTTTGGAAGGCCTCCACTGCCAAAGACATATCCTCCATTTCAGGTTCCGTTTGAATCTCTATTTCACTCACCTGCTTCCTCATTTGATGGTTATAAATAGGTGGTATCTTGGGACGCATTGGCTCGTGTTGGGTGAGGTATCTTTCCATTTCTCTGCATGTATACACCAAGTCAGCTAGCCTCGTCGTTATAAAAGTAAGCAGAAGTTCACCCATCCGGCGTCGAACATTCTTCTTAATTATTTTTAGCAGAGTTAAATAAATAAAAACGTCTTGATTCCAATAGAGCAAACAACAGAATAATAATTTTATTGAAAATTATTTTCTTTCAAACAACAAAATCAAAACTTAGTTACTTATAAATTTTGATCGCAAGTATAATCTAAACAAGTATTTCAACACCCCCACTCGAACAAAATTTACCTCAAATTTAAACCCATGTTATTGGAACAGAAATTATGTTTTTCGGCAGATACTGGTTTTGTTAAATAATCTGCGACCATTAATTCAGTCCCAATTCCAATGAAAGAGATAATATTCATGTTCTTCTTCTCACGAATAAAATGATGTCGAACATCAATATGTTTGGATCTTGATAGATACTTGCTTGTCGATGCCAGATGAACTGCACTTTGGTTGTCGCAATATATGTTCATGACCGAGTTGTTTTGGTTGAGTTCAGACTCGAGGCCACGAATCCACATTGCTTCTTGAGTTGAGGCGGAAAGTGCCATATATTCAGCTTCTGTTGTGGATAACGCAACAGTTGGTTGATGTTTTGTCGCCCAGGACACGGCACCTCCCTGTAAAATACATACGTATTATGTGACAGATCTTCTTTCGTCACAATCACTTGCCCAGTCTGAATCCGAGTAAATTTTGAACTCAGAATTACCATTTCTTGAAAATTTTAGTTTGGCTGATTTTGTTCCTTTCAGATATCTGAAAAATCTCTTCACAGAACCCCAATGTTCTTTGCCAGGACAGTTATTGAATTTGCTTAATTTGTTGACTGCGAAGCAAATATCCGGTCGAGTACACTGTGCTGCAAACAATAAACTTCCGATTGCTTGCTGATAAGGAATCTTCGCCATTTCTTTTTCTTCTTCTGTAGATTTAGGTGACATTTCTTTTGACAATTTTATGTTGATGTCCTTAGGAGTTGCTACAGGATTTGACTCATCCATGTTAAATTTAATCAGCATCTCAGATATGTATTTTTCTTGATCTAGGTACACTGCATCTTTGTCACGTGTAATCTTCATTCCTAAACATTTCTTCGCGTTTCCCAAAAACTTCATCTTGAACTCTTTCATCAGATTTAGTTTCAGGTTTTCATAGAATGCAGTTTCGTTAGTGAAGATTAAGATATCATCGACATAGATTGCTAAAAACGTCATGGTCTTATTGTTTCGATGGAAGTATATGCAAGGATCCACTTTTGAACGCTTCAATTCAAGTTTTTGGAGGACTCGATCTAGTTTGGTGTTCCAAACTAAACTTGATTGCTTCAGTCCATACACAGCTTTATTGAGTTTCATCACTTGACCTTCTCTTCCCACCGAAAACCCCTTCGGTTTCTCAACATAGATGTCTTCACTTAACTCACCCTGGAGAAAAGCAGTAATAGCATCCATTTGTTGAATTTGCAGATCATACTTCACTGACAATGCTATTAAATATCGTATGGAAGAGTACTTCACGACAGGTGAATAGGTTTCATCATAATCAATACCTTTTTTCTGTGTAAAACCTTTCACCACTAATCGAGCCTTGTATCGTACATCATTTTTTTCGTCAAGCTTCTTCTTGAACACCCATTTGGTCTTGATAATGTTGGCTCCAGCAGGTTTGTTTACACATTTCCAGGTATCGTTTTCTTCAAATGACCTCATTTCACTCTGCATCGCTTCTACCCATTTTTCTTTATCACTTCTGGATAAAGCATCTTCCATGTCTTCGGGATCTTCCAAGATGTTGACCGTCTCAGCATTGTAAACTACCCTTGACAATTTTGAAATTCTTTCGCTTCGGCGTGGGAGAGCTGGTTCTTCAGCTTCTGATAGTTGTGGCGTAACTTCAACTATCTGCTCATTCCTCACATCAGATTGGATACCAAGCGGTGAAAGAAAAACTTCAGTCACTGATGACGTTGTCAATGATGGATTTTCTTCATTATCCCCCTCTTCAAAGCCATATAATTCTGGATTTGACGAACATGACTCGAAATCATTCTCTATGGCAGGACTTTCTTGATTCTCGAATGGATTTACCCCCACTACAGCAGTATACATTAGAACCTCACGGGTGTTTTCATTTTGAGTTTTATAGTGAAAGTTATCTTCATGAAAAACTACATTACGGCTGATGAAAACATCCTTCTTTTGTAAGCTGTAGAGACGAAAACCTTTTGAAGTATCTGAATACCCCACAAAGATGCATTTCTCAGATTTTGAATCCAGCTTTCGACGTTTTTGCTTGGGAATGTGAGACATCGCTGTACAACCAAATATTCGAAAAGAACTAACATCTGGTTTGCGATTGCTCCATAACTCTTCTGGCGTTTTTTCAAGTTTTCTATGCGGTGAACGGTTAACAATATAACACGCACAGTTAACTGCTTCAGCCCAAAAAAAATTTGGCATTCTAGCGTCACACAACATAGCTCGTGCCTTTTCTATAAGTGTTCTGTTCATCCTTTCTGCCAAACCGTTCTGTTCTGGAGTATAGGGAACGGTTGTTTGATGAACAATCCCAGACTTCTTCAACTCTAGTTGCATAGCTTTGTTAACGAATTCTTTACCATTGTCCGTTCTTAAGACCTTAATTCTTGCTTCTTGTTGATTTTCGACTTCGGCTTTGAATTCAAGAAAACAGTTCAACACAGCATCTTTGGACTTCATGAAGTTTTTCTAGTTATTTCTTTATTTCGTTATAATATTTTTTATAAAGGTTTGCCACCTCACATTTTACAAACAGAGATTTGATATATTTTATCTTTCTACTGAAACATTATCTTATTAATAATAAGTAGGTATATTTTTAGATTTTGAATATACATTTGAAGGAAATACGAACAAAAAAAACCTTCAATTTAAATTATACATATAAAAAAAAAAAAAAAAAAAAAAATTACGAGTTATAGATGTATCGTAGAATGATACAAAATAATGTTTACTTATAATTAATTTTTTTTTACAACATTTGGCTTTTGAATATAATTTTTGTTTTTTATAAATAGGTATACTTTTTTATAAAACTTAGATACTACTAATACGGGTTGACTAGATTGCTGTGTATAAAATAATAAAAATAGTACAATTAACTACATTAAGAAGTTAATAAATATTTTCTTAAACAAATGAATACTAACAAATTAATAATAAATAATACTTAACAAATAATAAATAATAAACATAAAATAACAAATATAAATAATAAGTAAGAAATAATAAACAAAAAAAAATAATAAATAATAAATAACAAATAATAAGCAATAAATAATAAATAACAAAAATAAACAATAAACAATAAATAGGAAACAGATTGTAAATAAATTCAAACGAATAATAAATAATTAATAAATTACACACCTATAAACATATAAATAAATAACAAATAAATAAATAATATATAAAATAGGCATAATAAAAGAATTACAATCAAATTAGTACTAACAATAATTTACAGTTTATAAGTAATAGAAAATTGTGGTTGTAATCTTACAAACAAATTTCATTTACAAGGGGATTGTCAACAAAACTACATGTGGTTATAAATCGTTCGTTTAGTTTATAAATTCTTTCAGAAATCGATTCAACACCCGCTCTTCTATGAAGATCTAATGTTGAATGATGCCACGGAAGGTTCAACATCATTTTTAGGATTTTATTTTGAGATATTTGTAATTTTTTTAAATGATATTTTGAGCAATTTCCCCACACAGGACATCCATACAAAAGTATTGATTGAAAAATTACTTTATGTAAGGTAATTTTATTTTCGTTTGTCAATTGGGACTTTCGGTGAATTAAAGAATAAAGCATTTTAATTGCAATGCTAATTTTGTTTAGGGTTTTGTTTGTATGCTCTTGGAAAGTGAGTTTTGAATCAAGGTGAATACCAAGGTACTTGACTGATTTTTCCCAGTTTATAGTCATTCCACTAACTTGAAGTTGGGTGCTTGGAAGATAGCAAGCTTTTCTTTTTCGAGAGAAAAAAATAGCTTGCATTTTTTCCAAGTTCAATTTAATTTTCCATCTGTTGTAATAGTTTTCCAATACATTGATCGCATTTTTAAGATTCGTCTCAATATTGAGACTGAACTTATGCGACGAAAGTATTGCTGTATCATCAGCGAAAATTGCTGACTCACAATCTGACAAACGTGGGAAGTCAGACGTATAAATATTATACAAGGTCGGGCCGAGGACAGAACCTTGCGGGACACCAAAACTAAAATAAAACAAACCGGATACACCACAATCAACATGCACCTTGAAACATCTATTTAACAGGAAACTTTGGACTATTTTACATAAATGCAATGGAAAATTTAAGCTTAATAATTTGTAGATCATTCCATTATGCCACACAGAATCAAACGCTATACATTTCCATGAATCATCAAGTTGTAATTGGGTTTTCATGGCAAAGCTCCATGTTGACCAATTTTCGGAACCAACAAGCTTCTCCATTTGATGGGTTCCCAAATTCTGTTGCAAAGACATTTTTTTCTTTTTAAGCAATATATTTTTTTTTTAATTATATAATTCCTTATTTTGTTATTGCCCTGGGCCCATAACCTTTTAGCAGAGTTAAATAAATAAAAACGTCTTGATTCCAATAGAGCAAACAACAGAATAATAATTTTATTGAAAATTATTTTCTTTCAAACAACAAAATCAAAACTTAGTTACTTATAAATTTTGATCGCAAGTATAATCTAAACAAGTATTTCAACAATTATCTCGGCTAATTCGTCGTTGGGCCGTGGATTCTTCATCTTCGAATTCAATTTTAACAGGGCATCGTAAAAAGTATCAAAACTTTCTCCAGGGATTTCTTTCCTTTCTGCCATCTGTCTTGAAATCTCAGAATCGGTTTCCAGGCTGCCGTAATGATCTAAGAGAGCTAGCTTTAGTGCAATCCATGAGGTTTGTGGATTATTTTTCAGATAAATCCAGTACCATGCTTCGGCTGGTCCACTCACAAAGTGATGGAAATTTTAAACCACTTCATCCCAAGTTGCGCCATAGCTATCCTTTACCTTATCCAACCTAAACAGGAATTCGTCAACTGTCATATTCTTTGAATTAAAAGAAATTCCCCATTTACATGTACATAGATGCAGCAGGTGATATCATAGGAATTCTTGCGTCTCTGTTCGCTGAGGTGTTACTATACTGGATCCTGTTGAGTTGCTCATAAAAATCTGGTTCTGTATTCCGGTTGGCTTCTCTTCGAGTCGTTGAAGCAGCTCGCTCTGGCCATATTCTAGGAAATTCCGACTCCTGTAGGGCTTTTCGATCCTCTGCTCGATTGAGACCAACCGCTGCCAAAGCGACTTCCTTAATATAGTCCTCATAATCTTCATCCGACCTTAAAGGTGTTCGTCCCGCGTGTGGATGTCTATCTGGGATTCTCAAGGTCTCGTCCGCTAAAATATGCACTTGATCTTCCTTCCGTCGTTCCGTATGGGATGGGCCTGCTTCGATGGGCTCTCGTCTACTGCTTCGCCAGGTTCCATAGTCATATTGTGAAATATGTCTTGGTTTTTACGGAACCTGGTATTATGTGGCTCTGATGTTGCAGCGCGATGTCCAACCGATGGTTCCGGGTCTGGTTGAGGGCGGTTTTTCTTCTTGTCAGTAGATCCTTTTTTCCTTCCCATTGGGAATTATTTTTTTAAAAATAGAAGTTTTCGATGTAAAAAAAATCCAATAAGAATTATAAGAAGTGAGAAAAAGAGTGCTTGTTCTCAAAAAAAGAATAACAAAAGATCCTTATATCTACCTATTTTAAACTACCTACTATATCTTATTAACTACCTACTATATCTTATAACCTAATCTTAACCTAAGTCTTTCTTTTGGGTAAACCCCTAAATAACTTCAAAAAAATAAACTCAAAAGAAAATACTTAACTGTATCAATAAAAATATCAACTTGACTAATTATCCAAAAAAAATTTAAATATACCCTAAACCAATTTTTGAAAATTCAAAAATATACAAATCTATAAAAATTAATACTCAAAAAAAAATGTATACTTAATCAAAATCTAAATGCTAAAGTGTTGTGCTACCAGCAAATCTATATACTAAATGAGTGCTACCAGCATCCTAATTTACTAAACTTGTGCTACCAGCATATTAAATAAACTAAATGGGTGCTACCAGCATACTAAATTACTAATGTTGTGCTACCAGCATACTAAATAAACTAAATGAAAAAAAACTTGATAAATTTATCATCAAATGTATTCAAAAATTTTATCTCCCAAAAATAATAAACTTAATCGCCACCAGGCATGTATGTAACTAAATAACTTGAAGATTGTTTTCTAAACAAAAAAAATAATTAATATATATATGTCTTAAATTTCATAATAGGTTTCGGAGTCATGACTGGAATCTTCGTACCTCCCAACGACTTCTCCGACAACAACAACAACAAACAAATTTCGGGGGCAGGACACATGGACTTCCCTTTTCTTCTAAACGTTAGTTATCTCTTCTCACTATCCCTTCTCTTCATCTTATCCATCTATCGCTACAGACCTACTGAAAAATAATTCCCTTAGCGGACAACAGACTGGAAAAACTTGTAGAAATGGATTGCTTGAAAAGTCACTAACGAACTTTATTGACTACTACTGATGTTATAACTGTTAATATTTGTATGGATTTTTCTTTTCTTGTATATTTACTATTTGGCTTACGCAGCTGACGTAAATAGGACATAAGTCAACCATTCACCGGTCGGAAGAACAAACGGTAAATAAAAAAAAGGATTCATGAAAGTCAGAAGTAATTCGTGTCAGAAGCTACAGCGGTTGGATAAAATTACATCCAACCCGGACATCTAATTCTTGAAAAATCTCTTACTGTTCATGATCAATTTCCAGAGAGTGAAGGAGTAATTGATCTGGTTATCGCTACAGACATGATCAGGACCTAGATCCACCAATCACTGGCCGACACATAAGTCGACTACCCCCCGTTGGTAAATCTCTAGAAAGATTATCTAAACACAAAAAAAACTAAATCGATATCAAAAAAAAAATTGAAAAAAAAAACTTTAAAAATTTTCAAATATTATGGTTATTATGTGACCTGCGTTATCTTACCAAAATATGATTTGAGTATGTGGGCTTTAGGTCAATAAAAGATGTTTTTTTATAGTTAATGCGACGTTTCGAACGTGTTTACGTCCATCATCAGGCCTTTATTCAATAATAAAACAATTATTAGTCACAAAAAATTATTTGTGATATGTCACATAACTTACAAAAATCTTTTAACATCAAATTATTAAAATTTATTAATTAGCACCAACAAAAGCACTTTAAAACTGAACATGACTGTAAAATAAAATATTTGTTAACTACATTAAAAACATTAAGAAACAAAATTAAAATTACTTATTTTGTAAATAAAACAAAACCAAAATGACATTTTTAATATTACTTTAAATTTACTATTTAAAATTTTAAACATTAACGTCTCTGCACGGTCTCTTAACTACTTGGCTATACGAATAGCTCAGCTTATCGCAGTCCGATCTACGGTTAATTGCCCTATCATTGTTTACTATGTGCAGCATCTCTAAGAGCATTCTCTTATTATAATGCTTCTCAGTCTGCAACACCGAAACGTTTTCAAAATCAGGCAAGTGTTCTTCTTCTAAACAATGCTAAGCAAGCGCAGTCTTCTGGACTCTTGCTGTTGATGTCTGACTTATGGCCACATAGACGATTTTTAAGCTTCTGCTTGGATGTGCCTATGTACACCGCGTCGCATTTGGTCTCATTCTTACCTAAACAGTTTATTTGGTAAACGACATCAGCTTTCTCCATCTTCTCTACTTTCCCTTGGTATTAGTAAATAATTCCCATTTTTGAGTGTGTGCAGACCTGAAAGCTATTTTTATTTTATTTTTGTCTCTTATCGCGGCTGCCTGCATACGGTTGGACAGAGATGGTATAAACAATGCGCTTCTGTATGAGAATATATTTTCTGTTTGTGACGTTTCTCTCAGTTTTTCTTTTTTCTCATTATAATTTGTTAAGAGTTTTTGGATAATGGTAGGAGGAAAAGAATTGTTGAACAGGGTGTTCCTAATAATTTTTAAATTTTTAGGATAAAAACTTTTGTCACTGGTATCCAGAACCCGGTTTATAAAATTTTGCGCAGTATTAACAATAACTTGTTTTGGCTGTTTCGAGTTAAAGTTAATAAGTCGTCCCGAAGATGTGGGTTTACGATACCAATCGAAAATCAATTTATTTCCTTTTCTCACAACCATTACATCTAAATACGGTATTTGCCCATCTTTTTCCTGTTCTACCGTGAATTGGATACGTGGGTGAAAGGAATTAAGAGCTTTTAGCGTTGAATCTATGTTCTTTATATTTATAACGGCAAAAAAATCATCCACATATTTTGTAACCATTTTTGGCTTACATTCCAATTTTTCAAAAACATCTTCTAATAATGATTCCATTAATATATCAGCAACGATAGGTGATGCTGGACTCCCCATAGGAACTCCTTGTTTCTGTTGATAAATTGTATTATCAAATTCCAAATAGTTATTCTCTACGATGCAAAACCGTAATATATCCATAAATTGGGACTTTTTAATTTTAGTATGGTCTTTAATGGCGCTCCAACGTTTCTCTATTATACCCAATGCTATGTGTATAGGTATGTTTGTAAATAACGATACCACATCAAAAGATACCATAACATCATTTTCTTCCAACTCAAGGGAAGAAACTCTTTCAATGAACGCGGCTGCGTTTTTCACATTGTATTTAGATTCCTCCGTCAGTTTGTTTAAAGTTCTTACGATAAACTTCGAAAGCTCATAAGAAGGTACACTTGTAGACGCACATATTGGTCTTAAAGGCATGTCTAATTTGTGAATTTTTGGTAGGCCATATATTTTTGGACTATTTGCTGTGTACGTAATCATACGGTTCTTCTCATGTATATCTATTAAATTTTGCTCAAATAGATTTTTAACAAACTTGTTGTTTTTGTTTTGTAACGTCGGTGTTGGGTTACTTCTAAGAACTCTATATGTACGTTTATCATCCATCAAATTCTTCATTCTGGTCTGGTAGTCTTTTTTAAATAAAGCCACAGTTACATTGCCTTTATCTGCTGGTACTATATAAATATCTTTATGCTTTTTGAGAAACTTTTTTGTGTCATTATAAACTTTATTTATAAATTTGTCAAATAATGACGTAGGTGATGTTCTTAAATGGTTTTGTAAAATATTAGTGAAATTAGTCCGCGCTGTTTCTTGGTCACCCTGTACCAAAGTTTTAATCATCTCCTCACCATCTGCAATCATTTTAAATATTGGTAAATCTCCTTTTTTAATAGGGAGAGCGAACTTGTGTCCCAATGATAGAAGCCATTTTACGTCTTCCGGAAAAACTACATCTGTCTTATTGACAAACCATTTTTCTTGAAAATTGATACCCATTCTTTCCTTTAGCTCAACTTTCAACTTTTCAAGTTTTTTTGCATGTTGTTCTCTAACATCGTTACATATTTTGTTTGTAGTATTGTCTTGACTATTAAAGAAAACTGTGCACTCTTTTTCTTCGAGTGTATTGACGATATAAATTTTAAGAGTTTGTGCAGTTGACGTGAGTGTTTTAATTTGTGATTGTTTAAGAGATATTGCTATATTTAGAAGTTTAATATTAAAATTCTCCTCTGTTTTAAGGAGCTTCCGTTGTAAATTGATTTCCACTTCTTTTTTCGTAAAGAGAAAGGTTTGTTGAACATTCACAGTTGAATTTCGAATACAGTTAGGTATTAATCCAAGCTCTCTACATTTAAGAAGGAAAATTAAAGCGCTTTTATGTTTTATGTGCGAGACAATTGTTCGACTATATATCTTAAGTTTTTCGCAAGTATTAGTGCCATATTTATTGCTCATTTCATTAAAGAACTTCATTTTATTGATTACGGCGTGCCCTCCGTTCTGTTAAATATTATGGTTATTATGTGACCTGCGTTATCTTACTAAAATATGATTTGAGTATGTGGGCTTTAGGTCAATAAAAGATGTTTTTTTATAGTTAATGCGACGTTTCGAACGTGTTTACGTCCATCATCAGGCCTTTATTCAATAATAAAACAATTATTAGTCACAAAAAAATTATTTGTGATATGTCACATAACTTACAAAAATCTTTTAACATCAAATTAATAAAATTTATTAATTAGCACCAACAAAAGCACTTTAAAATTGAACATGACTGTAAAATAAAATATTTGTTAACTACATTAAAAACATTAAGAAACAAAATTTAAATTACTTATTTTGTAAATAAAACAAAACCAAAATGACATTTTTAATATTACTTTAAATTTACTATTTAAAATTTTAAACATTAACGTCTCTGCACGGTCTCTTAACTACTTGGCTATACGAATAGCTCAGCTTATCGCAGTCCGATCTACGGTTAATTGCCCTATCATTGTTTACTATGTGCAGCATCTCTAAGAGCATTCTCTTATTATAATGCTTCTCAGTCTGCAACACCGAAACGTTTTCAAAATCAGGCAAGTGTTCTTCTTCTAAACAATGCTAAGCAAGCGCAGTCTTCTGGACTCTTGCTGTTGATGTCTGACTTATGGCCACATAGACGATTTTTAAGCTTCTGCTTGGATGTGCCTATGTACACCGCGGCGCATTTGGTCTCATTCTTACCTAAACAGTTTATTTGGTAAACGACATCAGCTTTCTCCATCTTCTCTACTTTCCCTTTGGTATTAGTAAATAATTCCCTTTTTAGAGTGTGTGCAGACCTGAAAGCTATTTTTATTTTATTTTTGTCTCTTATCGCGGCTGCCTGCATACGGTTGGACAGAGATGGTATAAACAATGCGCTTCTGTATGAGAATATATTTTCTGTTTGTGACGTTTCTCTTAGTTTTTCTTTTTTCTCATTATAATTTGTTAAGAGTTTTTGGATAATGGTAGGAGGAAAATAATTGTTGAACAGGGTGTTCCTAATAATTTTTAAATTTTTAGGATAAAAACTTTTGTCACTGGTATCCAGAACCCGGTTTATAAAATTTTGCGCAGTATTAACAATAACTTGTTTTGGCTGTTTCGAGTACGTCGTTTAGCAATGAAACATAGAGTCCTAGAAGCCTTATACCAACTGCGCCAATTATGTAATGAAACAAAAAAAAGATGACGGCTTCGGCTACGTTCTTGTAAACTAGGGGTCCATTGAATCACTACTGGAATTACGTGGTGTGCTGAGCGTTTTGGATTAAAAAAAAACTTATTTGTTTTTTTTTTTCTTTTATTATTTTTTTTTTCTTTTATTAATTTTATTTTTTACTTTCGAACAAAACTTATTTTAGATTAACATTTTATAATATATTATTTGATTATTATCTACTAGCAAAAGGCCGCTGTCCAAAGCTAGGCTGCACCTTATTGCTAGAGTGGTTGAATTAGACTGACTTACATTTTCTTAATTTCTAATTTTGTAACTTATTCTAAAGCACTTCTCGTGGGAATGGAATGTGCATGATAACCAAATATTCATATTTCATTTGGTGTAATGTATATGAGTATTAGGATTTTGTCTGTGTTGTTGGAGCAAGAAGCAAAGGAGTATCCGACAGGTTTTGCAGTGTCGGCATAAATGGTGGGAAACTTTTGTTGCGAAATTATGTGCCGTTAGGCAAAGAAGGGGAATATGGGAGGTGATTGGGTTAATAGAATAATGTGCCGTTAGGCAAAGGGGAGTATGGGAGGGTTTAAGAGAAACGGTTTGGTTGACGTCTCGTACGTAACTCTGGCTACAGATTACATTAGTCGGTCCCCCCATGATATAGGTCTTATTACTCGAGAATCTGTTTAGTTGGAAGAAGTCACTAATATTCCTGTAGTATCTTACATAAAAAAAAGTGAGAGAAAAGATCTTTCAAAGAGTCAAGTGGGGGACAGTTTCTATCCCCTACCTGAACGAGCATTGGATCGTTCAGAGAGGGGTAGATCCGTTCCCCAGTCAACTCCCCAAAACACCACTCTCTGTATGTGTAGCTGTTAAACATACCGGTTATTGAACCCTTGTAAATTGTAAAAAGAAACCTTCAATTTGTTTGCTCAGGTACGACTAACGAGCAAATAAGGTCGCTCACTAATAGGCTCCTTATTCTAGCCAGTTGGATTCAAAACTGAATTATTCTAGGAAGGTGTTCAATCCCCCTGACCTTAATAGAGATTAAAGTTGATAATTGAATCCACTCGCCTAAACAAGATAGTTAACGACCATACAAAAAAATAAACTTGGCTTCCAATCCACTACCTACCACATCTCCACAGGACAAACACTTAAACAATACCTCAATCGTTCAGGCATTGGTCCCGGAGGAGTAGGGTACTACCGCTCGACTGCTGCTTCAGGTTATAAAAAAAATTGCTTCAGCTGGCTCAGTCAACAAGGAAGTGAGTCTTTGCTGCAGAAGTGAGTAGTGGGTTTACATATTATTGAACCTGGAATCTAGATGTTGGACGACTCAAAGATTTAAAATGCTAAGCTGAAAAGCTAAGGGCCGGAGGGCCATCCCAGAAGAAAACGACTAAACGATATAGAGAAGATTATTACAAGAATAGAGAAAATCGCATGATTCGGACTTGGTGATAGTAGTCTGATCGGATTACTTAACCCTATAAACCCAACCTAATGTTCCTTGACATCCGATGAATTTTTCAGGAACCCTAATTAATGCAGGGGAAATGGGCGTAGTTATTTCCCCCTTTGTCGCCTAACTTCCCTTTGATTCCTTGCAACCCCCTCCCTATGACGTCCCTGCTGGCGTGAATTTGTGCAGACACATCCCTCTGGCGAATATCCAGTGCCTACCCCCTCAATGAGTTCTACCTAGAAAATATTAGCCCTCATCTCGGCTTTCCATTGTTGTTGTTGTTGTTGTGGAAGTTTGCGGTCGCATTGTTGCCACTAGGGTTGAAAACCATCAACCCCTGGTTCCGGTTCCAAAGTTCCCATCACGCCCCCTCACCTTTGCTATACTTACACTATCATGTTTCTATTCATTAAATTTAAGAAGAGAAAAAAAAACTTCCCAGAGTTAGTAAACCTAACTCCAACCAAAAGCCTTACTAATAAAATCAATTAAAAGAAAGTGAATTTTGATCTTCAATGAACATAAACTTTTTATTAACCTATTCTTAAATCTACCTATCGAACTTAAGTTATTACTTTACTTAATTTAGAAGAAACACTCTTCTTCATTAATCAAAAAAAACTTATTGACATTTTATTCGGACTTAATATCATATTGATAAGAATCGGACTTTTGATAATGTATGAAAACGCCAAAAACAAGATGAATTATTATGTTTTCTTTTTGTTTATAAACGGACTTAAAAATGATTTTGATATATATCAGACTATTATTATTTATTAAAAATAGATATGACTTATCCGTACAATCGGACTTACAATATGATCTCGATATGAATTGGACTTTTATTATTTATCAAAAAAAAAAATAAAAAAAATATAAGATTTATTTCTAATAAACGGACTTAAAATGATCTTGATGTATATCGGACTTTTATTATCTATCAAAAATAAAAATAGGTGACTTATCTTTGTAAACGGACTTAAAAATGATCTTTAATAAGAATCGGACTTTTGTTAATATTCAAAAACTAAAAAAAAAGATATGATTTACTTTCATATACGGACTTAAAAAAAAAATGTATGATCATTGACAAAAAGGTCATGAATATATAGATACAATTTGGAAAAATTAATCTGAAATACGGACTGACTAACTGATAAATAACTTAGTGAAAAATAATTATAATCTTTGAAACAGAAACAACTGCTATCCAAGATATAGAAATATAATTTAATTATGCTCTAGATTGTTATTTAAATTGAATCGTGAGATTCGTATCAGCAAAAGAAAAGAATTGGACCTTGTTCAGGTCCGGACAATTTCGAGGGTGGATAAACACCTTTCCCTCTTCGAACGAATTCGTAATGAAAGAATAAAAATAAATTCTCATCAAGAAAACCAAACTTCTTTCCTCGACTTCAAAGAATCGATGAAATCGTAGCATATGTCTATGCAATATAATCTCATTGAAAAATTTTGTTTACTTAGTGATCTTTTTTTTATATATTGACCCAAAAGTGAATTCAAAGTGAATAGGACTACGACTAGTCCTTAACTCATCAACTCCCAAATCCCACCAAAATCAAAAATTCAATTATTCACGAGACGAACTAAAATCTTAGTCGCTCGGACTTATAATGCAACAAAATATAAATATAGTGAATAAAAATAAAAAGTATTATTATAAAAAGTAAATATAATTTAATGAAATTTATATATATGGACAATATAGTTAAGCATCATATAATCATAAAGGATAATAAAGGTACGTTATTTATGGGTATGGTCGCGAGAGAGTGCACCCTATCGTTAACCTACCTAACAAGTCAAAGTGAATTACAGGTAAATTTTGAAAAAGGTAAAAAAAGTCATTAAAGTAAATATTTATTTTTACTGTTGATTTTATTGTTTTTGTTTCAGGATCAGTAGTGATTAAATTTGTTCTTTGTCAAAAAAAAAAAAAAATATAGGTGGACAACATTGATTGGCAATCATGTACGACACGATGCGTTCAATCCGAATGAAGCCAGAGCTATATACGTAGGATTTACTATGTATTGTCATCATCACCACGTAGGTAATGTTTTTATTATTTAAGTACACTTGGGTACTAATGTTTTTATGTCTTTATATTATTTTTCTTTTTTTTATATATAGTGACGAGTTTTCGGAAGGAAATAAATTACTCTTGGACGGCAGTACTTCTTTACAAACAAAAAGTAGGTATCAAAAAGATTTTATGACAATAATTCGGATAATTCAAAATTTTTTTTGTCTTTTTTTTCTTTTACATAGGTATCATTACCACAAGTATTGAAGATATATATATACCTTTACCAAGTGGTATCGGTACTGTTCCAAGGAACGGAAATAGTATAACAATTAAATATACAAATGAAATATTCTTTATATGTTAATATGTTTTTTTTTGTTTGCAGGTATTTCTTTACTTTACACTTCGTCCAATAAAAAGAGAAGAATTATGTTCTACGACTATCGTCTTTTGACTCAGGATCGTATATATTGAAAATTTAATTATTTTATTATTGCAATTGATTAAGGGTGTATATAGATGCACTTTTTTTTTATGTTTTACACAGTAAATATAGATAATTATTAAAATTCCGTGCCTGTGTTTCTGTTATTTAGAAACAAACCCTTTTACGCCTATATGTTCTGCTCCAGTAGATATATCTTTTTGATGGTCTTCGGTGTACTTTTTGTATTTCTGGAACTTCTTGAACTGGTGATGTTTTTTCTTTGACTGCTCCCAGGTGAGAATAATTGTTAGCCGCTTAACAAATTATTAACACAGTGTCTAGATGGATCTCCAGGCTCAGATAGCGAATTGTGAATGACATCTATAACAATTTGCGTCAGCATGCAGTAATTTGCAGTGATTTACACCAACGTGTAGCGAATTGCATCCGCGTATAGTAACTTGCATCAGCATATAGTAACTTGCATCAGCATATAGCATTAAAAGCCAGGTGGCTATTTTGTAGGGGTGGACAGCGCTTGGCACCAGCAATTGTGTGTGGATTGTGGGCACGTTTCTGTTCGTGTAGGTGCACCCACAACCACAACGAATCGCCGCACGATTCCTGTTCGCACCCGATGATCGAATAGCTACTTGTGGAATGAAATTTGACTTTAGTAAATGGCCTAGACAATGTGGATAAATTTATGTATATGTTTTTTCTAAAAATTACAACTTTTCAATTAATACCACCATCACCTAGCTTTCAAACTAACAAAAGTAATATTTTTAGTGCTTTAATCTTAGTACACCTCCGTGTCCTAATTTTTTTGCGTTTACGAGTGTTTTACACCTCTGGAAATTGTTCCAAGGCGCGTGTTAGTGTACTCGTATACTGGACATGTACGAAAAATTACACTTTTAGAGACCACGTCTCGTGAATTACCTGGCTTTACCAATAGAGAATAACTAGTTTTTGCGAATCTCATCTGTGTTCAAGAGGATGAGTTTTGTGTTATTTCGCTAAGTAGCACTATGTTACCGCTGATTTTTATGTGCTTCCAATTGGATTCGTGGACAATACAATTTGTAGCCATGCTTGGCTTCGAATAATTTCTGAAGGGGAATACAGCACCAGGATGGTCTGCTTCCCTGCCCGCATGGCAATACGCGAAAAAATTTTCGAACTATGTATTTTCGATGCAAAAAAAAGGATGATAAAAAAAACTTTTCACTTGTCAGAATATTTGTCCCAGCAGTATTTTGAGAATTAATTTTTCTTGTGAAATTGCGTCGTATTTGATACTGTTTTGGACCAACAAAAATCTTACCTTTTTGCTCTCGGTTAATCCTTCTTTTTTTCTTTCAGATTTGGTCCACTTTTTCTTCGACGTATTGTCAACTCAATTTTTGATCTCAATTTATTTGATTGATCAGTAATTTTTATTACCTTAACTTCGACTCGTTATATCTTTTATATAGTTTAACTAAATTTTAACTTATGATGTTTTACTTACTGATGTCAAATTGTCAAGATCGAAAAGAAATTTACTTAAGATTTTTTTTTGCAACCCTTGCTCAGATTTTACAATTGGACGATTGGTTTCTTTACGAAGCCACACCTTAGTCGTTTAGTGTGAACATAGTCGTAGATAAATTGCTCCTTTTCCGTCGGCTCTAGTACTACTCTAAATCTGCTACTATATCGTGATATGTTTATACGAAGCGTCTCGTGAAGTGTTAAATTGAACTTTAATTATTCTTTTTGCCTATTTCCAGCAAAACAAAACATATTACTTCGGAAAATTATACACAGTAAATAAGTTTTCGTGAAATGAACTATCTAAATTTATTTTCTTTTTCAGATGTGGACTTTAGCCTTGTTCTGAGTTGAACCTCAGGTAAGTAAGATAAACTTTAATCACGGATAATTTGTTCGCAGAGTCAAATCTAAATATTCAGAATTGACTAAGGATCAACAACAAGTAAGTATTGAAATCAATAATCCTCAACAAAGTCAGTAACTTTCGCATACATGACTTTTGTCTTACGGGATTTCATTAAAATTGGCTGAGTGTTAACTCAAGATTCAATAACATTGAGCTTGTTGAAATAAAATTCTTTACTTGGTTGAACCCTTGATCCGGTAATCATTCCTAATAAAGACGCAAAATTTTTCTTAGCTAGGTTACTCAGTCCGACGTTTTTCTCTAACTAAATTAGTACTTTCACTAAACCTCAGATCAACATTTGGCTTCGGAGTTCCAGTGAACAACGTTAATAACTATTGAGTGTGACTTGAATCTAGATTAATATTGTTAATCCAAGTTTCATTGGTGTTAGATCGCTAAGTTTTCTACTCTTGTCAATATTAATATTTAGGTTTTCTGGTTTTTGTTCGGACTCAACAACAAAATCTTAACTACTTCTGAATTATCGCTTTATCTACCTGTTTTTAATGTCCTCTTTCTAATCCCTAACTCAGATAAGCTAATCCGTAAGTCTGTGGTCATATGTTACATCTGGATTTATATTCATCCTACGTGGAGACTACTATTTCTTTAACTCGTTTTCTGCAATAAATTTAAATCTAGTCATCCTAGCTATAAATTTGATGGTAGATAATACGTTTTTTGAAAAGTTATAAATTTCAGACACACACACAAATGTTACCACGTCCAAACGGGGACATCTCGATTTCAGCTCATCTAGACATTTTTTTTTTCTTTCGGTAGGTGGAAAATGAAAAAATCATGACGGGCTTCATAAACATAATTGCTGATAAATCTAGACATAGTACAATTTTTCCATGATCCGCCATTTTGGTGTTCGACCGATCGTTGAGTTTCTTCGTCTCTCGTGCCACGGCTATCCACCACTGTAATACTCTTTGTCACTAAATTAAATTGCCTCCATTTGCCTCCATTTGTTTGACATTACTACCAAAAAGATTGTGAAAGATATTTTTGCTTCATGGACTATGCCCTTTTCGTGTTTACCCTCACATTCCGGTAGAGGTGGTAAATAAAATTAGAAACATGGTAAGTATTTGCACTAGCTATGGTGTAGTTTGCTTGTACTGTGATAATTTGTTATTTTCACCATGATATTTGAGTATTCATGGTAAAAGAAATATTTCGATTACAAAAAATTTTTTTAAAATGGTTTGAATTATAAATTACGCTTGATATGTTACTTTCAATAATGACATTGATCTCTGTCGTGGTGACTGAGATGGCTTTTCCTACACCCGTTGCCAAGAGGAAGCAGCATTGGCTGCCTGCTAGTGTTCTATTGGATCCCAAGTTTGACCTCCAGCAGATCCACCATTACCATTTGACCAGTTAGCTGTTGGGCTCTTATGAGACTCTGTGAGGTGCTGCGGTTGCGACACCTGCTAAAGAACTGATTGAGTCAAAGCCCTCGGAGGATCGTTCAATGCCACAGAGACGAAGAAAAAGTCCCAAGACGGCAAACAAGATTGACACATCTATTGAAAACAAAGCTGAAGCAATTGTGAAACTGCAAACAAATCCTGAAGTACAGAACATAGATAGTAGATCCATAAACGGTAGTTCAACGCCTGTGGGAAACTCTCACAGTGGTATTAAGAAATACGGAAAAACACCTGGACGTGAACGCAAGAAAGAACAGTCAAACGGAAGTAACCAATCAAAGCGATTTGATCGCAAAGGATCCAAGTTCAAGCCAAAAGCATTCCACTTCACTTCACCAGTTGCAAATAGTGGTGCAGCACCAATACCTATGTGGGATCCTAATCAGCAGGCAAGTTTCTCAGAGGTTGTAGCTGCTGCAAAGACACCATTTAATGATTTATCACCTCTGGACTATGAGGAACCATTGAGCGAATATTTGCCCCTGGATAATGGAAACGACTGGAACGATACTGATCTTAAAAATGATGAATCGTTCGGAGACAGCATGATTGTGCCAACTTCCGCTTTGACAATTTAATGCCATCTTACATGTACAGGGATGCTAATCAGTACTTAGGTTAGTATCCTTTTTCTATTTAAATCAATATGTTTTTCTAATACACATTTTCAAGAAGAAACCATGCAAACTATGACCAAGACTTCTCGCCGGGACACTTGCAGAACCAGTGGAATTCGAGCAGTGAATATTATCATTTGTACTACCATAAAATTGTTATCTTATCATTGTGTCATATTAGTGGAAGCAAAATGAAAAAAAAAAAAAATACAAAAGCAAATGAACTAACAAAGACAAAAAAATGCAAGCAGTTATTATTATGGTGAAATGATAACATTAAAGAAAAGTAAATTTAAGTGCTGATTCAAAGACTGTCCAGACGAATAAGAAAAAAATTAGATTTCATCATAAGTTTTTGCATGGATCACTGATAATAACGAAAAGGGTAAGTTCTTCAACAAATGTTATTTGCCGCTTTTACTAAAAAAACGCAATATTGGTGGCGATGTTATTTAATCTGTTCTGCATGCAATTGAAATGGATTAATGATCAACTTAAGATTCTTTTTTTAAAAACAAAACCACAAGCACATGGCCAGCAAACAAATGCATACTCTAACTTACACCCTTTTCTTCTATGACGATGTTATGATCCCGATATATGGGATGAATTCCTACTTTACTTACAATCTACATATCTTTTTCTGGAGTTCGGGTTGGCCTTAGAAAACGTGAAGCCTCCCGGGTATGGATTGTTTCATGTTTGAATCCAATTGAATTGCATTTTTTGCAGCAGTTTGTAGGCCTGCCTTTGCTTTGCGATTGTAACGAAACATCCTATGATAATCATGCCTAGATATTACCGTTGTCGTTTGTCGTAAAAAACGACACGACAGAGAAAACGACAACTGTCGTAAGTGACAAACGATAACGGTAATAGACATGACTATTGATGCTTTCGTTAGTGACAGGCGACAAGAATAACAGGCATGATTATTCATACCCCTTGCCGTTCTCGTTTGTCGAATACGACAGCTGTCGTTTTCTCTGCCGTGTCTTTTTTTACGACAAACGACAACGGTAATAGGCATGAATGTTTTTTCCTCGGTAGATAACAGTACTGGATGAATTGGTCTTTCTGTATTTTGTTCACGATGTATTTTTGACGTGAAGGTTTCTCGAATCTTCTTGCTTTCAATTTGTCACTCCTGCTGTCATGCGAAGCATCTTCATCTTAACTGCAGTCAATTTATTCTTCTTGTACATTGTTCATATGTACATACACAAGATATACAGAAAACAAGGTAGTATATTGCGCATGTCGTTATCCTATCTCCCTCTTTTGTGTGACGTCACTCGAATTCTATTTCTTGAAGTGAGTGTAGACTTTAATATAAAAGTAAATAAATGTGACAAAAGATGCAGATTGCAATAAGTTTTCATCTCTCAACGAATAACTGCGACACCTTTAACTTACCCATTTATGTATTTCTGCGTAAATTATCATATTTAATAAAAAAAAAAGTATAACACGTTAGGTATAACTTTAAGAACAGATTTAATTTAATTTTCTTTTAAGTTGATCTTTTTTCTTCCAAACATTGTTTATTATGTTTTGATTTTGAATTCTGATTCTAAAATAAATTTTACACCTAAAGAAAGTTCTTATCATTTCAGGATCCAAAGAGCAGTCGGCTGCCAAAGAAAACAAATTTTGTATGTAGCCTTCAGATGGTTCGAGAGCGTATTCTTTTGGACCACTGGCATGGATTGCTATACACTTGGATATATCATCTATATACTCCACTTTGGCCGTGCATTCCTTTTTCCAAGTTTTTTTTTCTGCGTGGGAGTAAAGATGGATTTTGTTGCACTGCATTCTTGTTTAAGATTATAGTTTTAATTCAATAGCTAAGGATTTCGAAATGTAATTTAACACAGTAAATATTATGCTCTTCATTTTATGCTTACGTGATGGGGTCAAGGTGGTGCTGATAATCGTCTTCGGGAACAATGGCATCAATAATTGATTGGTCTTCTTCAACAGCAGGACTTTTCAGCAAAGCTTCTACCTCTAAACGTCGCTGTCGTTTTTCTAATCGATCACTTCGCTTGTTGTTTTGGTCGATATTCTCCTTGTTTGAAAAACTGGCGAATGGAAGATTTTCTGTAGGAATGGCATCGGATTTCAGTTTTTTGCAACTTTTTGGTGAGTATTCCAAAAGTTCATGTTGCAAGTTGCGAATATATTTGTCCCGAGTGAAATGCTTTGAGCAAATGTAGGCCGTTTGCACATTAATTTTATCTTTTCTGCCACATTTATTTTGCCAAACTTTTGCCAATTCCAAATCTTTCGGAAAACGAAATAGTTTCACAGGCACATTATTTACTTTATTTTTATATTATTTACTTTTTTTTATTATTATTGGTATCACAACCGAAAACTGAACAAACCGCCAGTTTTTATTTCACAATTTTTTTCTTTTTCAAAACACAACACACGCGATATTATTCATAAGCGAAATGAAAGAAAGGAAGCGCAGCTGTCAAACGACAATAATTCAGATGACTTACATGCTTAGAACATACACAAAACAATGTGCGGGAATATATTACCTTTCTATTCTGTATATCTTGGTACATACATATGTCGCTGTAGTGTAGAGTTTTCCTTTTAGTTTGGGGGATATTTTTTTGTTCACAGAAGATGGCAGAGGAACATACATATTATCTAGGAAACACTTGATAGAATAGAACGAACTATCCTCTAAACATAAATAAATAATATAATCACAAAGCAACAGGAACACCCTGTGTATGAGCTGTAGTGTGAGTATTCTCGGTTTCAGATGAGGCGGCAAACTAAGGTAGCAGTGCATCTAAACACACTATTTTATTAATTTATTACGTATAGCAGACGGCTAGTAACAATTAAAGTTAATGCATCAATATATGAAGAGAGCTTTTATCCATGCTTCTGAGCCATACTGCAGGATCGGTATGATGAGTGTTTTGTATAGGATCTCCTTGGTTCTTCGAGTTAAGGCTTTAATACTCAATTACTTACCCAACTCAAAGAAACAACCAATATTAGGTTATCTACTTTTGATTTCTTCGTTGCACTTGCTTCTTCCTATCACATCGATGTCGTCAGCTTAATTCATTCTTAGCTTAAACTTGGCTTTCAATTCAGAAGTGAATTTAAAAAAATCAATTCTTAAGCTAGTTGGTTCTAATAATTTTATTATATTTCGATATTATTTGATTCGGGATATCGGTGTCCGGATTTTGTATTTCGGGTTTTTAGTGTGGGATTTAGTAATTCGGTATTTTAACTAGCATATGAATTCAAAATTTACATTCACCACCTAGCTTATAAATTGCAATGTTTTTCAATTCACAACTTATTCACCAACTAGCTTTTGAATTACATTTTAATGTTTCAAAGTTACAATAAGCTTATTTTTTAGTATTTTATTAATTTATAAACTTGCTCCCTGTGTCAGCATACCATACATTGCCTATTTAGGATTATATATATAGTTGCGTACTACTTTCTTAAGCAGAATTTTAAAACATTGTAGTAGTTCCATGACGGAACAGTGAGCATTCTCTAACTAACGTTATCTGTTTGGCATAGATACCGAAACTAAACATGGCATGATATAGTTATTTTTATTTTGTCACACTATTATAATCTTCAGCACACATTGATGTTTCTACTCCTTTATCATCATTGACATCTGAACCAAACAATTTTCAATTTTTGGCTCGAAAACGTGGCAGGCCACCAAAGAAAATTGTAAATAAACTTGAAAACTTGTAAAAGAATTAAATCGCTTGTGAATGCATTCAAGTGAATTGAACTCACGAATTTTCGAAAAGAGGCTCGCCTCAGATTGCAAAGGTGTAACAGCCAACTAAGTTTTCTCATTTCCCATTCAATTAGAATTCAGTGACTTAAATCACACATTTTTAAATTCTGTAAAATAAATCACAGAAATCAAAATGAATGTGGATTCAGCTCATTGCATGTCTGCATTCAAATGAATGTAATCACCAAATGATTTAACTCTTTTACAGCTCTGCTATACATTATTTTACAGCACACTAACTAAACTTTTTTCTTGCAGCAATTATCTAATGAGGCTAAAAAACAAAAGGTCGAAACATTAGAACAGGTATCAACGACTTGCTTACCACCGCTTGGCCTTCCTTTTTCACCATTTCTACCACAGATAAATAGTATAATTCACGAGATGGACTTTCAACACCTAACTTCCAGCTTACTCATCTAATGGCTATGTTCTAGCTACAAAATCCACTCTTCTATCAAAACCTTTATCCAGAGGGGCTATTTGGAGCTGGCGGTTCATTAAGTCTACCACCTCAAAATTCAAACTTTCCAACACCAGCCTCAACTCCTGCCCAATGCTTTGTTAAAAACGAAAAAAAGCAAAACGATTGAACTTTTAAATTGGTTTAATGTATTATACCGAGGTCCTAGATGTTAAATCACCATGGACTTGGCACGACATTGCGCAAGTTGTTAAAATCGATTGTTTTTAATGTTGTCAAGATAAAATTTACTTTTAAAGTGGTATTTTATTAAGGCCAAGGGCCCGGCCGTCAGTCAGCGTCTGTAAGACTATTTATGGTCATAAACGCCAATTCCCTTTTTTTTAACAATTTATTTTAACAAATTTTGAGAAATTCAGCAACAGGCCTTGTTTATTCCGATGTGTTTAAAATATAGGAATCAAGATTTACTCTACCCTACTGAATTTTCGATCGTAATATGAATTGGTAAAATAAGTTGATAAATGTGCTTCTCTTAACATTTTTGATGAATAAAAAATTTGTTTTTTTTTGTTAATAAAACTCTTTTTCATTCATCAAAAGACTTAAGAAAAAAGAGCCACACCTCGATTTAAATAATAAAATATGTATATTCAATCAAAATATCTGTGATTATTTTCCTAGTGTTCATGTAAAATTTCTATAATTATATCGCAGGTATGTACATTATGTATGTATTAATTTTTAGTTCTGTAGAAAATAAAATATCTAATATAATATTTGATTAATAATTATTTTAAACAATTATTCTTCCATTTAATTCTGGGTAACACGGACTTGCTTAAAGTGTTTCATCGAAAAACGAAAACCTATAGGTAGGTACATATCGCAAGAAGGCAAGAGTATAATAATACTGTCGTTACCTAAAACTTGCAAATTTAGTGGTAACGTCATATTTCCTTTTAATCAACGAGGTATGACATCTTGGACATCTTCAATTAATGGTAATAATTTGTATTTTTTGCATCCTTTTTTCCAATTGTTATTACCGGTGGCTTCAAAACAGAATAAAGGTAGGAAAGACTTATGAAATTGCGTGAGTCTGAAAAAATAATAAAATTACATATCGAAATCTTATTATGCATCAATTTATCAAATTATTTGGCATACAAAATATTTTTGGATCAAAAGAACATTTAAAAAAAGCTTATGTTGAAAAACATAGCTCCAAATTTCTAAAGTATTAGGGTATCTCAGTAGGAGAAGATTTTTCTCAGCTGCGACGTAAGCAGAGGGACTTTGTAAGAATGGCCCATACTTCACTAAAGCCCTTCTACGAGCAATTGATGATATTCCAAGATGGCCATCCATGCCACCGGATACTATTTTATCCCCAATGGAAACAAGAGCCTTAACATCGTGATCATGGACCCTTCTTTGTCGGTACTTTACCCATTTGTTTCGATGCCAGAACAAATAAACATGTTTTCCTCTTCATTAACAGCCACCGCCAGAACATCAGCCTTCAAAATCTGATGCTCCTCAAGATATGCTGAATTCTTGCCATCCCAAACATTGACAATGCCCCGCGAATCTCCAGTTAATATGGTCATATCTTTTAGGATCTGAAGCGAGCAAATAATGACCTCAACATTCGGTTTAGGTCGGGTAAGGCCCATCTTGTGGATGGCATGTCAACTTTTCACATCCCAGATTCGAATAGCGTCTATACCTCCAGTGACAAGGTGTCCGCCACTAGAGTCAAACTTGCAGCAAAGTACGCGGCCTTCTTGTTTGTCAAAAAGATTTTTGTAAACCATTTGGCCTTCTGTTATATCGAATACATATGTTTATGTTTATGTAACCCTCCTCAGTGCCGAGGGCTATTTCACTGCCTTCACTATTGACATCGAGACACCAGATAGAATTGCCAGTTGCATGTTGCGACTGCCGATTGGATAAGGTAACCAAATCCGTTCCTACAATCTTTTGGCAATCGTTTGTTGTTTCGATAACTTCGATTTGGTTGTTCCGCAAGGGAATACGAAAGTTATAGGCATATTTTAGATGTTGTATTATTCTGACGATTTTTATTACAATACAAACAAGACCGAGACCAATTGTTTTGGCCCAAACTGTAGGTATTTGAAATTTTTCTTCTTTCAGGAATGTAGGTTTTTGTTAAATTTTGAGTATTTAGTCCAACTTGTTTTCTTGGGCCCATTGATCCCTCTATATTAAACAATAAAATCTTAAATTAATTAATAACTTTTTTTTGCGCAAAATTACTTTTTATACTGAAAATTACCACACATTTTAAATTGAACAATTTGCGTTAATTTTTACTTTATTAAAAAATATTCTTCGATCTCAAACACAAAGCAAAACGCCATTTTCAGTATTTTGACATTTGTTAAACTGTTATAGTGGTATACTGTTATACAAAATTGGGGACTTTTTCATAATATAACACATCTTCAAATTGCTTCATCTTTTTTATATGCATCCGCTATCCAGTTATATATTGAGATCAGTGCTGCGGCCAAGTTCGGAAAAACTAAATGTCACAATCATATGGCAACAAAACAAAGTCAAATTGGAAAACGAAAAAAAGTTCTAAGAAAGTGAAAAAAGTTTGCTTAATAGGGCTTTTTAGGTAACAACGATATATCTCTTTCTCGTTCTCACAGAATTGTCAAAAACAGCAGTATGCCGAACAGCTGATTTTTTTTTTATCATTGTTGACAAATTGATTGAAAACAAAAGCGGGAATTTTAAAGATTTGTGCGCGAAAATTGTGAAAACTGTTGGTTTTGCTAATTAAAATAAATTTCTAAGCCACGGAAATCACAAATTTCACACAAAAAGAATACCGCATTTAATAATTATTTCCAAATTGTTTTCTGCAAGATGTTGAGTTTGACAGTTTGAAAAAAGCGCGATACATATTTCAATCTGTCTTCGGCATAGTGTGAGCTTTGACAAGATGGTAAAACTCCCTATTGTAAAATTATAAAAACTACAAAGTCTTTTCATCCGTGATCGCCAGCTAAAGAAGTCTAATAAAAAGTGAGTTAAAAGAGAAATCAAAAAGTCATACGAATTACTGTAGAAGAAGCTGAAGTTGGAGGAAAGACAAATTAGCGAAGAAATTTTTTTGGAATTTTAAAGAACATTAAAGGAGGTAAGGGCAAAAGAATTTCATTTAATATCATTTAATATCAAGTGTAGTGTAAAACAATTGATGCGATAGTTTTTATTCGCATTTCAAGTTCATGAATATTTTTTTTCAAAGCAACAAAAAAAAACCTTGTGAAATTTTAGTGAATGTGCAAAGTTATAGTGGCAATAGCAAGAGCAACAATCCTCCACGAAGGGTGCTCTAAGATTTTGGAAGCAGACAACAATTTTCCAAATCCTGCACTACAAAAATTGCTAGACGAGAAATTAAGGTGCGCTTGGCGAAAATACCACGCGGTGGTAGGAACAAAGAATCGACCAAGGCGAGCATCTAAAAAGCGATCCAAATTAATACCAGCAAATACCTCAAAATCCTTTAGGAACAGCCAGGTAAACTCTTGTGATAATTTTATTTTTGATCAAAAAGAAAAAATACTTAAAGACATGAACATAAAAAAATCGTCTACTTAGGTGCAAGACGTACATGAAGCACGTACGCCACATGCACGTACGCCTCATGGTAAAAATTTTTGTCAGGTACAGTCAGAATAGGTATAGTAGCTAATTCCAATTTTATGTAGATAGTACGCAACAATAAAAATGCTTAAAGAATATTAGAAGTTTATGGTTTTGAAAAATAAAATGTATATTTTGTATGAATTAGCTTAAATAATGACAATACATTTTTCTAACAAAATTTTTGTTCTCAAATTATAGGCAGCCTCGACGAAGGGGTGTGACATTATATACTTGGTGAACTGGAAACAAGAAAAAAGGGTACATACCTACCGGTATAAAAGAGTACCTCAGCCACGTTCCGTCATCCAAGCACAGCAATAAGCACCCCATCGAACAGCCTGCCTGGCTTTTATACCTACGTATAAATATCCGATACTAGTGCATAAATCTTTAATACTTTCGTATAAATCATCGATACTAGTGTATAAATCCTTCTAAATAAATCTTTAATACCTACGTATAAATCATCAATACTAGAGAATAAATCTTTAATGCTTGCATCGTCATCTAAAAGCAACAAAGAGGGAAGTGACGCTATGCGGCTAGCGGCATTTGTCATCAAGGGGCTTTTTGCAAGCGGTTGTATTACTGTACACCACTTGCGGTATATATAGATCATCGAGGGAACATCCGAAATTAAGTACCAACTTTCATATTAAATAAAGGAGTCAAGGTATGAAAGCCTTTTTGAAAACTATATTGATTATTTAAGTGTTATTTAAGTTTTTAATAATTATATTGGAGAATTTGTGCACCAAAATAATAAGTGCACATGAATACCCCTATCGACATTTTGTGTATTATCACTATTATAATTGAAATTCCTATTGTGCATCGATTTTTTTGTGTCATTAGAGTACCCATAGTTAATTACGTAGGTACTGAGTTAAATTCGTTCAGTAGATGAACTTGTAAAATATAATTTAACGATTTAATTATTTTTGTGTCAATTAATGACCCAAACCTCATATGTTACTTGTAGCAACGAAATCAATAAAATATAATTTGAATAAAAAGTAAAGATACTAAAATATTACTACAAAAATTAAAGAATACTATTTGCGTGATGACATGTTGTTGTGTCGATTTTAAAAATTTTCTGTAAAAATAATCTTTTGATAAAAATTCAATTATCATTTATTATTCAATTATCATTTATTTTACATTTGAAATAATATCTGTACAGGAATTAATCTACAAAGAGAACCTCCTTTGAAGCTTAATATGGTTCGAGACTTCGTATAATAGTCCACAGTACACTTTTTTACTACCGTAGAAAAATTTTTATTTTTGAATATCTTCACGCCTTAATCGGTTTAAATACTTTTTTTTGAATTTTATCTGATACATCGATCGTGAGTCGGAGAATACAACTTTTATGAAATATCTACTTTCATATTTCACAATAGATGTCACTGATATATATACTTACAACTGGTTAACTTACATCGTCACTTATGGTATCCAGCAACAAAGCAAAGAAAATTTAAAGATCTTTTTTTTTGAATACATACCTTTTTAGATTTTTTTTTGTTTTAGCGTCTGTTCACGAGTTGGAAAGAGTGCACTTTCTCCGTCTGCGAACCTTTACACATAATATATGATATATTCTTAATTATATTGATTAACATATTAAATAAAATTTTATTATCATTTTTTTATCGTAACGTTATATGGTGGATGTTTGAGGTACCTACCAATTTAACCCCTTTTATAATAACTCAAGTTCATGTTGATTGAACTTGGATATAAATTTGTATCTTTCTTTTGTTTCGGGGTGGGACAATTGTGGGTACGACGTTTGTCGATTATATTGTTGTCGTGTTTTGATCGAGTTCGGATACAAATTCTTGTTCACCACTCGGATTGTTCAAAAGTCATTTTTATTTGATAGAATCATATTTTTTTTATTTTTGAATACGCGCTAAAATAAATATATTGATCGTTGATCAATCGGGCAAAAACGTCGTTCTGTTGAATTTAAGGCTATATTTGCGTCTTCCTTAACTGGTTTGGACTAGTCTTCAATACAGAGTTAAGCTGCCGTTGCACAGATTCAAGAGAAAAGCCGTGTTTTATAATTCGTTTGCTAAGTCGTTTTTGAGTCGGTCTTGCAGTGTATCTACCGAGATATTACTCACTCATCGCGAACAGAGGGAAGGAGAAATCTTCCTACCTCAAGCCTTAAGCAGCCTGAATAAGGTAAAATTTCAAGTCGAGTAAAATCAATTTTCTTCTTTTTTGTCTTTCATAGAGACATTTGTACTGCAAAAATGTAACTGCTTTAGAAGTGCTCTTTGAAGAATTTTCCTATTAGGCATTTCTTTTATAGAATCTTTTTCAAGTAAGAAAATATTTGCGAATAATGTATTTAGGTAGTTGGAAAGTTAATTTAAAGATAATAAGAATCAGTCTTTGAGACGAAGTCATTTGAAAAATAATTTGTTTATACGATAAACTATAGAGTAGTTTACTTTTTTGAGAATTCTTATAAGAGAATTTATTGAAGCTTTTTGTTAGAATTAAGTTATATAATAAAATTGTATTAAGATTTGAATATAATTCAATTTTTCTTTCATTTATTTATTTTTCTCTCAATCTGGAGGTGATATTGAGGTACAAGATCAGTTTCCCAGGGAAGTTTATTCTTTATTTTTTTTTATAGATTTATAGAATCTTCAGGAGATGGGATCGTGACAGGAACAATTTACGCGATGTCCTGAGACATTAATTTGTTTCTTTTACGCCACAACAACAACAACAACTAGAACGGCTAGTATAAATACTAGTCATGAATGTCATCTTTAATTAATAGGTATTAATAGCCACATGTTACTTTCAATAGAGGGATGTACCTATATAAAATTCTCGTCAAAGGTATATCGATAGGGAAGTGATGGGAGGAAACTAGCCTTTTCTTTTATCGCTTTTGGTCGGGTAGATAGACGAATAGGGGGAGACAAAACCACCAGTTTCTCCCAACTACAATAGGGTTCCTGGAATCGTTTTCGGATATGAAGGAACAAGGCTGGGTCTTGGGTTAAGAATTCCGAATGGACTATCATCATCATGTCCAGTTTATATACTTTCACTTCTGCTCTATTTTTAACAATAATTTTTATTTATTTTTGACTTTCTTCAATCTACTTCCTCGGGCTCTTTTTGCTCTTTAGCACTAGCATCTGAATTATTTTTGAGTCAAACGTTACCAGGTCAGCTAATTGTAGCACCGGCTATTGACTCCTGCAGCATGACCTACTTCCTTGAACCGTTGAGCTGGCCAAGGCGAGTTTGTACTGACCTGAAGCGGCAGTTGAGCGGTAGCCACCCTATTGGTTGGGGCTTGGATGTGCCTAGAGATAGGTACTAGAAGTCGAAATTAGTAGGTGTAGGATCCATTTCTTTTTGTTTGGTTTATGACGGAGCTGATAATGAACCGTAGTTTAGATAGTGATACCTAACTTATGATTATAGGTGAGGGGAGTAGAGTCACTTCAACGATGATCACATATTCGTTAACTATAGTCTCAATTTCAGTAAAGCTTAGCACATAAATGAAATCTCATCCTACCTTTTTTTTTGCAATCATGGGTATGATGATCCAAGGTGTGATTGGAACGGCGTATATTATACCTACGTACGTCGGGTCCTCTCGATGAGGGGAAGAGGAGGTGAAACAATCTTTTTGAAGGTTAGTGACCTTCAATACCGGGGAATGTTTTCACTCTTCTTTTTCTCTGATCGACAGAACCCCACTTTTTATGATTTTTGGATCCAGAGTTGGACTTCCAAGCTACTGAAGAAATGAAGATAATATAAATACGAGATTTCAGTCCATTGAATGACTTTTAGATTTTGGGTGCGATCTGAGCGATTCATGTGTCTTTTCTTCTCTTTTGACATCTGGACAGGCACCTAGGCATTGAACCAACCTATCGGTTCGCAGAACAAAAATCTTCACAGGACAAAAGTTTTCGGTTCGTAGTTTTGTTCAGGTTTTTGGAGTTTCGGTCCCATAGGCACTGGGTTAGTTTAATTTTTCGCTTTATCAATCTCGATTTATTTATTCTAATTTTTTTTTTAAGCAGCGGGTGGGAACCATCCATCCCGTCCGTTACATAATAGCGCCGCGAAATTTCGTTGAACGGAATTCTGAAATCTTTGTTTTTCGATTTTAGAACTTCGGTCTCATGGGCGCGGTGATAGACTGATAGTTTTTTTCTCGATTTATTTATTCAATTTTTTTTAAGTAGCGGGGGGGAACCATCCATCCCGTCCGTTACATAATGGTGCCCAACGTGGGGCAACGAAATTTCGCATAATGGAAATTTTCGCAGAACGAAAATTTTCGCGGAACGAAAATTTCAGATCATAGTTTTGTTCTGATTGTTGAAAGTTCGATCCCATGGGTGCGCTGTTTGTGTAAGGCCTGTGTTTTTTCCCGTTGCATAATGGCGCCCATACGTGTGGAGCCCGAAGGAGGAATTTGTTGTAGAATTCGAAGAATCTTGAAGATGAGTAAAAATAAGTTTTAAGAGTTACAAATTTTTTTTTCAATGTCAAAGTTGGAAAAATACCAAATTTAGTTTTTTTTTGAAGTCGATTTTTTTTATGAGATTTAATATCGGAAGGTAATTGGCTTAAGTGTCGACCGGAGATTGGTTGAAATTTATCCTGATTACGTCAGCAGCGACAACCTGCTCAATTATTTTTCCACTCTCTTTAAAAATAAACATTTAGTAATATAGATATGGTTCGAAGTTAGATGTCCGTACTGGATATGATTTTTTTTCATCTAGTAGCCGTCGCTTCTAATAAGAATCTTATTCAATTCTTTTATGTAGTCTTTTTCCTTTTTTAAATGTCTGTTCTTTTGACCGGTGAATGGTCGACTTTTTATCCTATTTATGTCAGTTGCAAAAGCCAGATGGCTAAACTATAAGAAAAAGAAAATATCAACACAAATAAACATTTTTTTTATTATAACATCTATTACACTCGATAGAGTAATTCAATAACGTTTTCCAAGAAATATTTTCTACACATTGTTCCAGTCTGTTGTCCGCTAAGGGATATTATTTTTGAGTAGGTCAGTAACGACAGAGGATATGATAGTAGAAGAAAAAGGTAGGAACATGTTAAAGTATTTTGAATGATAAAGAAGGTACATGTGGCCCAAATTATTAATTGTTTTGTTGTTGTTGTGGAAGTTTGTTCGGGAAACGTGAGAATTCCGGTCACGACTCCAATCCTATAATGTATATAAACAATTTTTTTTAAGAAAACACAAGAAATTTAAGTTTGAGGAAATTCTTTTCAGGTTGAGATTTTAGTTAGAAAACTTTTTTTTTCAACTTTTTTATATATAGATTTATTATTCATTTATGCTGGTAGCAACTTTTTTAGATTTATTCATTCATGCTGGTAGCAACTTTTAGATTTATTCATTCATGCTGGTAGCAACATTATTTTCATGCTGGTAGCAAACTTTTTTAGATTTATTCATTTATGCTGGTAGCAAACTTTATATTTATTATTCATTCATGCTGGTAGCAACATTATTTTCATGCTGGTAGCAAACTTTTAGATTTATTCATTCATGCTGGTAGAAACATTATTTTCATGCTGGTAGCAAAACTTTATTTAAGATTTAATTTCATTTAGTATATGTCTGGTGACAATTTTTTTTTGGATTCTATATTGTCTAGAGACATATTCATTTAGTTTTAGTCATTTAATGAGTTGATTAGTAGTCGAAGTTTTAAGGTCAAGATAATTAATTTAGTCAAGTTTATAGTTTTTGAGGATTAAAAAAATTTTTTTTTATCCAGTTAAGTTTGTGAATTTAGGGGTTTACCCACAAAAAGATTAGGTTAAGGTTAGTTAGTAAGTATAGAAGGATAGTTAGTAAGATTTATTATAGGTAGGTTTAGTAGAAAAACTTTATATTTTTTTTTATAAGATCTCAAACACAACATCTGTTGAAACATCTCTATATTTAATAACTACATTTTTATCGTATACCTTGCGCATATCAAGGAACACTTTCAAACAGCTAATAATTCACTCAACATGGGAAGAAAGAAAGGTCATCAATCGGAAGGGAAAAATAGCAAACAACCAGATCCCGAGTCACCAAAAGATAGGAGAATAGCTACACCTGAACCACATAATACCAGGTTCAGGAAAAATCAGGACATTTTCCATAACATGACGATGGAACTCGGAGAAGCTGTTGACGACAGTCAAGTAGAAGAGGCAGGACCATCAAACGTGGATAGGAATGGAACTGAAAGGGCACAAATCGTAGCCAATGTGTTATTACAACAAACACCTTACAGACAACCATTTGAGGAAAGAACACAAATAAGACGTGATGTGGACTATGAGGCATACATAAAGGAAGTAGCTTTAGCAGCGGTTGGACTGAATCGAACAGAAGATCGGAAAGCTTTGCAAGATTCTTTAGCACAAAGTCAAGCCTTAATGCTGGAGAAAATGAACGAGGCAATGCAAAATGTATTGACTCAGTTCAATAATGCAAGACAACCAACAGTTCCTACAGTACCTTTATGCGACTTACCGACGCCCAATCCAAGAAGTTACGAAACGCGAAGAGAGCCTATTGCAAATCACTGTTCCAACATGCCTGACTTTCCTAGGATATGGCCTGATAGAGCAGCTACAACTAACCGAAGAGAAAATAACCGAAGTGTCGAACCTAATTTCTACGATCAGGTAAACCAAATGCAATTCAACAACACCTCCGCAAATAGAGACGCGCGAGTACCAATGCCTTCACCGGCAGCCTCAATTTATCGTTCGCCGCATTACCAAAAGTGGGGAATTTCCTTCAACTCAAAGAATATGACGGTGGATGAATTTTTATTCAGATTAGATAAAGTCAAGGATAGCTATGGCGCATCTTGGGACGCGGTAGTTTCCAACTTTCACCATTTCGTGAGTGGTCCAGCCGAAGCGTGGTACTGGATGTACCTTATAAATAATCCACAAACTTCGTGGATAGCTTTAAAATTGGCTCTAATCGACCACTATGGAAGTTTGGAAACGGACTCGGAAATATCAAGACAGATGGCCGAAAGAAAGCAAGCTCCTGGTGAAAATTTTGACACATCTTATTATTATTATTATTATTATTATTATTATTATTATTATTATTATTATTATTATTATTATTATTATTATAATTATTATTATTATTATTATTATTATTATTATTATTATTATTATTATTATTATTATTATTATTATTATTATTATTATTATTATTATTATTATTATTATAATTATTATTATTATTATTATTATTATTATTATTATTATTATTATTATTATTATTATTATTATTATTATTATTATTATTATTATTATTATTATTATTATTATTATTATTATTATTATTATTATTATTATTATTATTATTATTATTATTATTATTATTATTATTATTATTATTATTATTATTATTATTATTATTATTATTATTATTATTATTATTATTATTATTATTATTATTATTATTATTATTATTATTATTATTATTATTATTATTATTATTATTATTATATTATTATTATTATTATTATTATTATTATTATTATTATTATTATTATTATTATTATTATTATTATTATTATTATTATTATTATTATTATTATTATTATTATTATTATTATTATTATTATTATTATTATTATTATTATTATTATTATTATTATTATTATTATTATTATTATTATTATTATTATTATTATTATTATTATTATTATTATTATTATTATTATTATTATTATTATTATTATTATTATTATTATTATTATTATTATTATTATTATTATTATTATTATTATTATTATTATTATTATTATTATTATTATTATTATTATTATTATTATTATTATTATTATTATTATTATTATTATTATTATTATTATTATTATTATTATTATTATTATTATTATTATTATTATTATTATTATTATTATTATTATTATTATTATTATTATTATTATTATTATTATTATTATTATTATTATTATTATTATTATTATTATTATTATTATTATTATTATTATTATTATTATTATTATTATTATTATTATTATTATTATTATTATTATTATTATTATTATTATTATTATTATTATTATTATTATTATTATTATTATTATTATTATTATTATTATTATTATTATTATTATTATTATTATTATTATTATTATTATTATTATTATTATTATTATAATTATTATTATTATTATTATTATTATTATTATTATTATTATTATTATTATTATTATTATTATTATTATTATTATTATTATTATTATTATTATTATTATTATTATTATTATTATTATTATTATTATTATTATTATTATTATTATTATTATTATTATTATTATTATTATTATTATTATTATTATTATTATTATTATTATTATTATTATTATTATTATTATTATTATTATTATTATTATTATTATTATTATTATTATTATTATTATTATTATTATTATTATTATTATTATTATTATTATTATTATTATTATTATTATTATTATTATTATTATTATTATTATTATTATTATTATTATTATTATTATTATTATTATTATTATTATTATTATTATTATTATTATTATTATTATTATTATTATTATTATTATTATTATTATTATTATTATTATTATTATTATTATTATTATTATTATTATTATTATTATTATTATTATTATTATTATTATTATTATTATTATTATTATTATTATTATTATTATTATTATTATTATTATTATTATTATTATTATTATTATTATTATTATTATTATTATTATTATTATTATTATTATTATTATTATTATTATTATTATTATTATTATTATTATTATTATTATTATTATTATTATTATTATTATTATTATTATTATTATTATTATTATTATTATTATTATTATTATTATTATTATTATTATTATTATTATTATTATTATTATTATTATTATTATTATTATTATTATTATTATTATTATTATTATTATTATTATTATTATTATTATTATTATTATTATTATTATTATTATTATTATTATTATTATTATTATTATTATTATTATTATTATTATTATTATTATTATTATTATTATTATTATTATTATTATTATTATTATTATTATTATTATTATTATTATTATTATTATTATTATTATTATTATTATTATTATTATTATTATTATTATTATTATTATTATTATTATTATTATATTATTATTATTATTATTATTATTATTATTATTATTATTATTATTATTATTATTATTATTATTATTATTATTATTATTATTATTATTATTATTATTATTATTATTATTATTATTATTATTATTATTATTATTATTATTATTATTATTATTATTATTATTATTATTATTATTATTATTATTATTATTATTATTATTATTATTATTATTATTATTATTATTATTATTATTATTATTATTATTATTATTATTATTATTATTATTATTATTATTATTATTATTATTATTATTATTATTATTATTATTATTATTATTATTATTATTATTATTATTATTATTATTATTATTATTATTATTATTATTATTATTATTATTATTATTATTATTATTATTATTATTATTATTATTATTATTATTATTATTATTATTATTATTATTATTATTATTATTATTATTATTATTATTATTATTATTATTATTATTATTATTATTATTATTATTATTATTATTATTATTATTATTATTATTATTATTATTATTATTATTATTATTATTATTATTATTATTATTATTATTATTATTATTATTATTATTATTATTATTATTATTATTATTATTATTATTATTATTATTATTATTATTATTATTATTATTATTATTATTATTATTATTATTATTATTATTATTATTATTATTATTATTATTATTATTATTATTATTATTATTATTATTATTATTATTATTATTATTATTATTATTATTATTATTATTATTATTATTATTGTTATTATTATTATTATTATTATTATTATTATTATTATTATTATTATTATTATTATTATTATTATTATTATTATTATTATTATTATTATTATTATTATTATTATTATTATTATTATTATTATTATTATTATTATTATTATTATTATTATTATTATTATTATTATTATTATTATTATTATTATTATTATTATTATTATAATTATTATTATTATTATTATTATTATTATTATTATTATTATTATTATTATTATTATTATTATTATTATTATTATTATTATTATTATTATTATTATTATTATTATTATTATTATTATTATTATTATTATTATTATTATTATTATTATTATTATTATTATTATTATTATTATTATTATTATTATTATTATTATTATTATTATTATTATTATTATTATTATTATTATTATTATTATTATTATTATTATTATTAT
>CATNUY010000071.1:0-84000 GCA_951217065.1 Baccha elongata
AAGAAGACAGTGTTATTTTAAACAGTGAAATAGAGACTGGAGTTTTCATAGCAAACTCAATTATACCTGCAAAAGGTATATGTCACAAAAAACTCCACAATAATAGCCTTAAAAAATATAATATAGATGAATGAAATAAGTATAATAATTAAAACACTAATATAAATATAAACTGCACTTAAATGACTACATAAGCACGCCACATGTAAAGCACTTGCGACTACTACAATTTCAAATGTATCTTGAAAAATTATTCCCCAAAATAATAAATTATTCCCCTGATAATTTTTCGCTTGAGGGTGAGGGTGTAGTGTTTCTATACTCATCACAAAACCTACCTCATCCCAACATACTTTAAAAACAATAACAATGAAACTTAAAACTGCGCTAGGGCTAACAACTAAATTTGAAACATTAGAAGCTCTCAAAACAAACTTAAAAGACAAATACAAGCACACTTCTACAATATCACAAGTTCATACAAAATTAGCACAAATCACACAAAGGAACCAATCAGTTACAATATACAAAGACAGATTAGTTTCATTAATCACTGATTTAAACAACCTTCAAATAGGGGAATTACCCGATACTGCAACCGATGCTGAGAAAAAGGTAATCAGCAAAATTAACGAAAGCTATGGTCTAACTGTTTTCAACGATTTTGAAGTAGTAATCAACAGTATAGAACCCAAAATAGAAAGATTAGCCAACTACAATATACTTAAAACAAAGACTAGATACGATTTAAAGAGAATACAAACATTGCTAAAAGAATTAAAAATTGCTCAAACTGACAAGAATTCAAAAACAGTCCTACAACAAATATGCGAAAAATATCAAGACATTTTTCTTCTCAAAGATGAACCTCTAACAACCAATAATTTTTACACACAAAGACTTAATATTACGGATTCCTTCCCGGCACTTATCTGCCGAAAGAAAGAGTGCAACTCAACATCCAAAACCTCAACCCGGAACTTTTAAGTAAGGACTGGCAGGTGGAGGAAATGGGGCCGCACAATGATAAAGGCATGGAGATTGTGGTGAGACTCAGTCACAAATCCATGCCACTACTGCGCAAATGTGGCTTCAAAATACGCGTCGGCATTACCCGATGCAAGATAAGACCATTTGTGACGGTATACAAGTAGAAAAGTGGGGAAACGACTAGCCGGCATGAAATACGCCAAATTAATCTTCATCACAGCAAAGCCGCTAGCGCCAACCTAGTACAAGCTATGACAAGCGGCAATATTGATCTAGCTCTGGTGCAAGAACCTTGGGTAGTTCGAGGTCAAATACGAGGGCTTAGAACCTTCCTTTTCTGACCACAGAAGTATTGAATTTGAAATTGGAGATAATATAAAACAAAAAGAACCATATAGAAATCCCAGAAAAACTAACTGGGATCGTTTTGTCACAAAAGTAGAGGAAAAACAAAACATATTACAAGGCCTGAATTATGAGCCACCTAAAGATATTGACAATACGATTGAGACACTGAACCTGATTCTCAAAAGCGCATACGAAACATCTTGCCCCGTAATAGCTCCGAGTACAAAAACATCACCCCATTGGTGGAATAAAGAGCTGCAACATCTAAGAAAAGAAGCAAGAAAACTCTTCAATGCCGCAAGAAGAAGCAATGCAGAGTCCGATTGGGACCTCTACAAAGAAGGTCAAAGAAAGTTCAAAAATGCAACCCAAAGCGCAAAACGAACATCTTGGAGGACTTTCTGCAATGGCATTGAGGGATACCCTGAATCAGCAAGATTGAGAAAAGTCCTCTCAAAGGAACCGGTAACCCCTGGCTATCTTATAGATAACAGTGGCAGATGGACTCAATCCTGCACCGAAACAATGGAACTCCTACTAAATACACACTTCCCTGGGTGTGTTAAGACGCAGCCCAAACCGGGCACAGATGCCAATTACGAAATTCCCCACAATAATATAGTGCCGGAGAAAGTAATTAGTGAGAAAGGAATAGAGTGGGCAATTGACTCCTTCTCCTCATACAAATCACCAGGAATTGATGGTATTAATCCAATAATGCTTCAAAAGGCAAAGCATCTGTTAATACCAGTGTTAAAAGAACTATTCATGCGATGTATTATGTACACACATATACCTGCAACTTGGCGAGAAGTCAAAGTTGTATTTATACCCAAAGCCGGTAAACCAACTTATACTACGCCAAAAGATTTCAGACCAATAAGCCTAACATCGTTTGTGCTTAAAACATTCGAGAAACTACTCGATGTATTTATACGTAGCATGCTTAATCCAGGAACCTTATTCCAGAACCAGCATGCGTACATGAAAGGAAAAAGTGTTGAAACTGCCCTTCATGCAGTAGTCAGTACTATAGACAAATCACTCGATCAAAAAGAATACACATTAGCAGCCTTTCTCGACATTGAAGGCGCTTTCAACAATGTTGAGGCTAGTGCTATAGAAAGAAACTTAATAAGCATGAACATTTACAATAGTATTACTCAAATAATACTAAGCCTGTTAAACAAAAGAAACGTAAACAACTCCCTCGCTAACACAGAATTGAAAATGACTGCCTCAAGAGGTACACCCCTAAGGCGGGGTTATTTCACCACTGCTGTGGATATTAGTTGTGAATGAGGTCTTAGTACTGCTTAATAATAATGGGATAAAAGTCATTGCCTACGCAGATGACCTAGTCATAATGGCCACGGGGAAATTCCTAGACACCATCAGTGATATCCTCCAAAGAGCTATCAACACACTGAACAAATGGGCCCAAAAATGCGGCTTAGGTATTAATCCCCAAAAAACAGAACTAGTTCTATTCACGAACAAACGAATAATTCCACAATTCCATCTGCCATCAATTGAAGGCACACCCCTTAAGTTATCCGAAAGCGCGAAATACCTGGGAATCATACTTGATAGGAAATTCAACTGGAAAATGAATGTCCAAGAAAGAGTCAAAAAGGCATCCATCGCATTCTACTCATGCAGCAGAATTTTTGGGAAAAACTGGGGCCCAAAACCCAAGGTAATTCTATGGATGTACACTGCGATAGTGAGACCGATATTGACGTATGGATGCTTAGTTTGGTGGAAAGCCGCTAACAAAGCTACAAACCTTAAGGCATTGACTAACATCCAGAGACTTGCATGCATTGGATCAACCAGTGCCTTGCGCACGACACCCACGGCGGGCTTAGAAACCATACTTAACCTTCTGCCACTTGACCTTTATATGCAGGAAACTGCAGCAAAAAGCGCTCTCAGGATTAGCCAATCTAATCTATGGAGATCCAGTTTAACTGGACACTCTGAAATTTGAACATCCACACAGGAACAAATGTAGAGTCTGACTACATAGTTCCCTTTACAGATTTTAAAAGGCCATTCCAATGCTTGTTCCCAAGTGAAGAGAAGTGGACTAATAATGAAGTCTTACAACCTACAACCAAATCTATCTTTACAGACGGCTCAAAAATGGATATAGGTACTGGGGCTGGCTTCTTCTCAGAAGCTTTGAATATAGAAGGCTCAATCAGACTTCCCAATAACAGCAGTGTATTCCAAGCAGAGGTTCTAGCAGTAACGAAAGCTGCCAAAGTGGCATCAATGATGGCACTACCCCGAGAGGATATTACCATTCTCATCGATAGCCAGGCAGCGATAAAAGCAATTTCTTCTGTTCAAATAAAGTCCAAGCTTGTGAAAAGCTGTCGCGAAGAGCTTAAAGTTCTTGCCACACAGCATAATATAACACTCTGCTGGGTCCCCGGTCACGCGGGCATCATGGGAAATGAAAAAGCCGATGAATTGGCAAGAAAAGGCTCAGCACTTAGCCTAGAACTCTCAGAAAGGAGCGTAAAACTACCGTTATGCGACCTAAAACTTAATATAATGTGTGAAATCCTGGCAAAAGCCAACTCGAGATGGGCAAACTTAAACACTTGTGAGGTAGCTAGGAAACTGTGGCCGCAGTACGATCAAAATAGAACGAATGCATTCATTCAAAAAGACAGGAAGTCGGTATCGACGTTGGTAGGTGTTTTAACTGGCCATGACATGCTAAGATATCACGCCAAAAAACTACGTCTAACTGAAAACGATCTGTGTAGAGGTTGCATTGACGAGGAAGAACATGAGGATATAACCCGCTACCTCTGTCACTGCCCCAGTCTATGCCATCTAAGAAATAAAACTCTGGGGAAATACTTCTTCGAAAGCATCAAAGAACTATCAGAGTGCCCAATATCAAATCTATATCGATTCGCAAGAGGAAACGGATGGTTGAACACCCCGGGATGATACTAAGGAACTAAATATGGAGTACGAGTATGGTAAGAGGAGGAATTGGTAAACCCTCAAATGAGCATCACAATGGGTCTACATTGACCTAAGTGCGCTGGGGCTGAGCTATTGGCCCTCTTACAGCAACCCACAAACCTAACCTAACCTAAAATATTACGGATAAAAACCCAGTATACATAAAAAACTACAGACTAAAACAGACACAAAATTCAGAAATAAAAAAACAAGTAGTCGATCTTCTAGATAATGATATTATAGAACATTCAGTTAGTCCTTACAATTCACCATTACTTTTAGTGACTAAGAAAAGCGAAGATAATAAAAAAAATGGCGCCTAGTAGTAGATTTCCGTAAATTAAACGACAAGATAGTAAATGATAAATTCCCATTAACTAGAATAGAAGATGTCCTCGACAGACTAGGCAGAGCAAAATATTTTTCTACACTTGACATGACTAGTTCTTTTCACCAAATCCCTTTAAAAAGTAAGTCAAGACCCATTACTGCATTCTCAACATCAGACGGACACTACCAATTTAAAAGACTACCATTCGGACTCAAAATATCTTCAAATAGCTCCAGAGAATGCTTACAATAGCACTTAGTGGTTTAGAATCAGAAGCATTCTTATATGTAGATGATATAATTATTTTCGGCTGCAGCATACAGCATCACAACCAGAACTTAATCAACGTTTTTGAACTTCTAAGAAAATACAATCTTAAACTAAACGCCAGCAAGTGCCATTTCCTAAAATCTGAAGTAATATATTTAGGGCATCTGATAACAAGCAAAGGCATACAAACTGACCCATCTAAATATAAAACAATAGAAAATTATCCCATCCCAACAAATGCAGATGAAGTTAGACGATTCGTTGCTTTCTGTAATTATTACAGACGATTTATTTCCAATTTTGCAGAAGTTGCAAAAAGTCTAAGTTCTCTTCTAAAAAAGAATCAACCTTTCATTTGGTCAAACGAATGTGACACAGCTTTTAAAGATTTAAAACAAAAATTAATTAACCCACCAATCCTACAATACCCAAATTTCGACAAACCTTTCATACTCACCACTGACGCATCCGATTTCGCACTAGGCGCAGTACTCTCACAAGGTGAAATAGGTCATGATTTGCCAATATCTTATGCAAACAAAGCTATACAAAACATGACATAAATAAGCCGATTATAGAAAAAGAATTATTAGCTATCCATTGGGGTATAAACTTTTTCCGACCTTATCTTTACGGAAGAAAATTTATAGTTGTAACTGATCATATTAGTTAGTATCATTATTTTCGCATAAAAATCCATTTTCAAAATTAACAAGAATTAGAATAGACTTATCAGACTATAATTTTGAGATAATCTACAAACAAGGTTCGGCAAATACGAATGCCGATGCACTCTCAAGAATAAAGGTTGACAGTCACATCCTAAAATCCATGTTGGTAAATAACGATAATAATAAAAGCCAAAGTGATTGCGACTCCAAGGAGCGGATCATGGCAATAACAAGGGGTATGGCAAAAAACATTGCCAATAAAAATAATAACACTAAGGAGAACTACACATCTCACCGACGGAATTCGCATGACCAGGCGTTCCTTCATATGTGGGATTGTACATCCACAACTGACGTCAGAGTATTAGTATTGAAATAAATAAAAATGAAGTTATTGTGAGATGCAGCGATAATCCAGCGAAACACGTTTCGACCCTGGAGAAGCTCGTATCAGATTTAAAAAGGGTACCCACAAAAGAAATAGCGCTTAGTGAAGAAGATTTAATATTCACATATATTGAAAAAGAAAAATTAAAAGATATTTATAATAGGTTGCAACCAGATAATAACCACTCGCTCATGAAAATACTTATATATAAACCCCCTAAAAGAATAATTAAAAATGAAGAAAAATTGAACATTATAAAGGATTACCACAACACACCGCATGGAGGACATTTAGGCATACGAAAGACAGTAACAAAACTTAATCAAAAACACGTCTGGAAAAATATGAGACAAATGGTAAAGAAATTTGTAAACGCTTGTGAACTATGCACTAAAAATAAACAAACTAGACACATTAAAGAAAAAATGATAATAACAGATACGAATACCAGTTTTGAAACCATACAAATAGATACAGTAGGACCTCTTAGAATATCAAATGGATATAGATATATATTGACAATGCAATGTGAACTCACCAAATATGTTGTTGCAAACCCTATTGAAAATAAAGACGGAAAAACCATAGCCAAAACATAAGTAGAAGAATTCATTTTAAAATACGGATGTTTTAAAATTCTTAAATCCGATAACGGAACCGAATTCAAAAATGAACTAATGAAAAATATATGCGAAATGTTAAAAATAAAACAAGTTCATTCATCACTTTATCACCATCAAAGCATAGGTTCTATAGAAAGAAACCATAGAGTTCTCAATGAATTTCTTTTAAATTTTACCGAAGACCATGAATGGGATATTTGGATTCCATATTAGGCATTTTCATATAACACAACACCACATATGGACACTAATTATACACCATACGAATTAATATTTGGAAAACTATGTTATTTACCTAACGATGTAATAAATAATAATAAAAAAATATACGATTTAGAAAACTATGTAAATGAAATAAAAACTAGACTTAAGTACGCAATTACAGAAACTCATTTAATTATTGACAATGTGAAAAGTAAAAGAAAATTAGAATACGATAAAAATACAAATATTTCAGATTTTAAAATAGGAGAGTTAGTATTTGTAAAACTAGAAAGTAAGAAAAAATTACAAAGGCCCTACCATGGACCATATAAAATAATTGAAACAAATAATGTAAACACAATAGTAGAGATAAAAGGAGAACACAAAAAACTCCACAATAATAGCCTTAAGAAATATAATATAGATGAATGAAATAAGTAAAATAATAAAAACACTAATATAAATATAAACTGCACTTAAATGACTACATAAGCACGCCACATGTAAAGCACTTGCGAATACTACAATTTCAAATGTATCTTGAAAAATTATTCCCCAAATAATAAATTATTCCCCGGATAATTTTTCGCTTGAGGGTGAAGGTGTAGTGTTTCTATACTCATCATAAAACCTACCTCATCCCAACATACTTTAAAAACAATAACAATGAAACTTAAAACTACGCTAGGGCTAACAACTAAATTTGAAACATTAGAAGCTCTCAAAACAAACTTAAAAGATAAATACAAGCACACTTCTACAATATCACAAGTTCATACAAAATTAGCACAGATCACACAAAGGAACCAATCAGTAACAATATACAAAGACAGATTAGTTTCATTAATCACTGATTTAAACAACCTTCAAATAGGGGAATTACCCGATACTGCAACCGATGCTGAGAAAAAGGTAATCAGCAAAATTAACGAAAGCTATGCTCTAACTGCTTTCAACGATTTTGAAGTAGTAATCAACAGTATAGAACCCAAAATAGAAAGATTAGCCAACTACAATATACTTAAAACAAAGACTAGATACGATTTAAAGAGAATACAAACATTGCTAAAAGAATTAAAAATTGCTCAAACTGACAAGAATTCAAAAACAGTCCTACAACAAATATGCGAAAAATATCAAGACATTTTTCATCTCAAAGATGAACCTCTAACAACCAATAATTTTTACACACAAAGACTTAATATTACGGATTCCTTCCCGGCACTTATCTGCCGAAAGAAAGAGTGCAACTCAACATCCAAAACCTCAACCCGGAACTTTTAAGTAAGGACTGGCAGGTGGAGGAAATGGGGCCGCACAATGATAAAGGCATGGAGATTGTGGTGAGACTCAGTCACAAATCCATGCCACTACTGCGCAAATGTGGCTACAAAATACGCGTCGGCATTACCCGATGCAAGATAAGACCATTTGTGACGGTATACAAGTAGAAAAGTGGGGAAACGACTAGCCGGCATGAAGATACGCCAAATTAATCTTCATCACAGCAAAGCCGCTAGCGCCAACCTAGTACAATCTATTGATCTAGCTCTGGTGCAAGAACCTTGGGTAGTTCGAGGTCAAATACGAGGGCTTAGAACCTTCCTTTTCTGACCACAGAAGTATTGAATTTGAAATTGGAGATAATATAAAACAAAAAGAACCATATAGAAATCCCAGAAAAACTAACTGGGATCGTTTTGTCACAAAAGTAGAGGAAAAACAAAACATATTACAAGGCCTGAATTATGAGCCACCTAAAGATATTGACAATACGATTGAGACACTGAACCTGATTCTCAAAAGCGCATACGAAACATCTTGCCCCGTAATAGCTCCGAGTACAAAAACATCACCCCATTGGTGGAATAAAGAGCTGCAACATCTAAGAAAAGAAGCAAGAAAACTCTTCAATGCCGCAAGAAGAAGCAATGCAGAGTCCGATTGGGACCTCTACAAAGAAGGTCAAAGAAAGTTCAAAAATGCAACCCAAAGCGCAAAACGAACATCTTGGAGGACTTTCTGCAATGGCATTGAGGGATACCCTGAATCAGCAAGATTGAGAAAAGTCCTCTCAAAGGAACCGGTAACCCCTGGCTATCTTATAGATAACAGTGGCAGATGGACTCAATCCTGCACCGACACAATGGAACTCCTACTAAATACACACTTCCCTGGGTGTGTTAAGACGCAGCCCAAACCGGGCACAGATGCCAATTACGAAATTCCCCACAATAATATAGTGCCGGAGAAAGTAATTAGTGAGAAAGGAATAGAGTGGGCAATTGACTCCTTCTCCTCATACAAATCACCAGGCATTGATGGTATTAATCCAATAATGCTTCAAAAGGCAAAGCATCTGTTAATACCAGTGTTAAAAGAACTATTCATGCGATGTATTATGTACACACATATACCTGCAACTTGGCGAGAAGTCAAAGTTGTATTTATACCCAAAGCCGGTAAACCAACTCATACTACGCCAAAAGATTTCAGACCAATAAGCCTAACATCGTTTGTGCTTAAAACATTCGAGAAACTACTCGATGTATTTATACGTAGCATGCTTAATACAGGAACCTTATCCCAGAACCAGCATGCGTACATGAAAGGAAAAAGTGTTGAAACTGCCCTTCATGCAGTAGTCAGTACTATAGACAAATCACTCGATCAAAAAGAATACACATTAGCAGCCTTTCTCGACATTGAAGGCGCTTTCAACAATGTTGAGGCTAGTGCTATAGAAAGAAACTTAATAAGCATGAACATTTACAATAGTATTACTCAAATAATACTAAGCCTGTTAAACAAAAGAAACGTAAACAACTCCCTCGCTAACACAGAATTGAAAATGACTGCCTCAAGAGGTACACCCCTAAGGCGGGGTTATTTCACCACTGCTGTGGATATTAGTTGTGAATGAGGTCTTAGTACTGCTTAATAATAATGGGATAAAAGTCATTGCCTACGCAGATGACCTAGTCATAATGGCCACGGGGAAATTCCTAGACACCATCAGTGATATCCTCCAAAGAGCTATCAACACACTGAACAAATGGGCCCAAAAATGCGGCTTAGGTATTAATCCCCAAAAAACAGAACTAGTTCTATTCACGAACAAACGAATAATTCCACAATTCCATCTGCCATCAATTGAAGGCACACCCCTTAAGTTATCCGAAAGCGCGAAATACCTGGGAATCATACTTGATAGGAAATTGAACTGGAAAATGAATGTCCAAGAAAGAGTCAAAAAGGCATCCATCGCATTCTACTCATGCAGCAGAATTTTTGGGAAAAACTGGGGCCCAAAACCCAAGGTAATTCTATGGATGTACACTGCGATAGTGAGACCGATATTGACGTATGGATGCTTAGTTTGGTGGAAAGCCGCTAACAAAGATACAAACCTTAAGGCATTGACTAACATCCAGAGACTTGCATGCATTGGATCAACCAGTGCCTTGCGCACGACACCCACGGCGGGCTTAGAAACCATACTTAACCTTCTGCCACTTGACCTTTATATGCAGGAAACTGCAGCAAAAAGCGCTCTCAGGATTAGCCAATCTAATCTATGGAGATCCAGTTTAACTGGACACTCTGAAATTTGAACATCCACACAGGAACAAATGTAGAGTCTGACTACATAGTTCCCTTTACAGATTTTAAAAGGCCATTCCAATGCTTGTTCCCAAGTGAAGAGAAGTGGACTAATAATGAAGTCTTACAACCTACAACCAAATCTATCTTTACAGACGGCTCAAAAATGGATATAGGTACTGGGGCTGGCTTCTTCTCAGAAGCTTTGAATATAGAAGGCTCAATCAGACTTCCCAATAACAGCAGTGTATTCCAAGCAGAGGTTCTAGCAGTAACGAAAGCTGCCAAAGTGGCATCAATGATGGCACTACCCCGAGAGGATATTACCATTCTCATCGATAGCCAGGCAGCGATAAAAGCAATTTCTTCTGTTCAAATAAAGTCCAAGCTTGTGAAAAGCTGTCGCGAAGAGCTTAAAGTTCTTGCCACACAGCATAATATAACACTCTGCTGGGTCCCCGGTACCGCGGGCATCATGGGAAATGAAAAAGCCGATGAATTGGCAAGAAAAGGCTCAGCACTTAGCCTAGAACTCTCAGAAAGGAGCGTAAAACTACCGTTATGCGACCTAAAACTTAATATAATGTGTGAAATCCTGGCAAAAGCCAACTCGAGATGGGCAAACTTAAACACTTGTGAGGTAGCTAGGAAACTGTGGCCGCAGTACGATAAAAATAGAACGAATGCATTCATTTAAAAAGACAGGAAGTCAGTATCGACGTTGGTAGGTGTTTTAACTGGCCATGACATGCTAAGATATCACGCCAAAAAACTACGTCTAACTGAAAACGATCTGTGTAGAGGTTGCATTGACGAGGAAGAACATGAGGATATAACCCGCTACCTCTGTCACTGCCCCAGTCTATGCCATCTAAGAAATAAAACTCTGGGGAAATACTTCTTCGAAAGCATCAAAGAACTATCAGAGTGCCCAATATCAAATCTATATCGATTCGCAAGAGGAAACGGATGGTTGAACACCCCGGGATGATACTAAGGAACTAAATATGGAGTACGAGTATGGTAAGAGGAGGAATTGGTAAACCCTCAAATGAGCATCACAATGGGTCTACATTGACCTAAGTGCGCTGGGGCTGAGCTATTGGCCCTCTTACAGCAACCCACAAACCTAACCTAACCTAAAATATTACGGATAAAAACCCAGTATACATAAAAAACTACAGACTAAAACAGACACAAAATTCAGAAATAAAAAAACAAGTAGTCGATCTGCTAGATAATGATATTATAGAACATTCAGTTAGTCCTTACAATTCACCATTACTTTTAGTGACTAAGAAAAGCGAAGATAATAAAAAAAATGGCGCCTAGTAGTAGATTTCCGTAAATTAAACGACAAGATAGTAAATGATAAATTCCCATTAACTAGAATAGAAGATGTCCTCGACAGACTAGGCAGATCAAAATATTTTTCTACACTTGACATGACTAGTTCTTTTCACCAAATCCCTTTAAAAAGTAAGTCAAGACCCATTACTGCATTCTCAACATCAGACGGACACTACCAATTTAAAAGACTACCATTCGGACTCAAAATATCTTCAAATAGCTCCAGAGAATGCTTACAATAGCACTTAGTGGTTTAGAATCAGAAGCATTCTTATATGTAGATGATATAATTATTTTCGGCTGCAGCATACAGCATCACAACCAGAACTTAATCAACGTTTTTGAACTTCTAAGAAAATACAATCTTAAACTAAACGCCAGCAAGTGCCATTTCCTAAAATCTGAAGTAATATATTTAGGGCATCTGATAACAAGCAAAGGCATACAAACTGACCCATCTAAATATAAAACAATAGAAAATTATCCCATCCCAACAAATGCAGATGAAGTTAGACGATTCGTTGCTTTCTGTAATTATTACAGACGATTTATTTCCAATTTTGCAGAAGTTGCAAAAAGTCTAAGTTCTCTTCTAAAAAAGAATCAACCTTTCATTTGGTCAAACGAATGTGACACAGCTTTTAAAGATTTAAAACAAAAATTAATTAACCCACCAATCCTACAATACCCAAATTTCGACAAACCTTTCATACTCACCACTGACGCATCCGATTTCGCACTAGGCGCAGTACTCTCACAAGGTGAAATAGGTCATGATTTGCCAATATCTTATGCAAACAAAGCTATACAAAACATGACATAAATAAGCCGATTATAGAAAAAGAATTATTAGCTATCCATTGGGGTATAAACTTTTTCCGACCTTATCTTTACGGAAGAAAATTTATAGTTGTAACTGATCATATTAGTTAGTATCATTATTTTCGCATAAAAATCCATCTTCAAAATTAACAAGAATTAGAATAGACTTATCAGACTATAATTTTGAGATAATCTACAAACAAGGTTCGGCAAATACGAATGCCGATGCACTCTCAAGAATAAAGGTTGACAGTCACATCCTAAAATCCATGTTGGTAAATAACGATAATAATAAAAGCCAAAGTGATTGCGACTCCAAGGAGCGGATCATGGCAATAACAAGGGGTATGGCAAAAAACATTGCCAATAAAAATAATAACACTAAGGAGAACTACACATCTCACCGACGGAATTCGCATGACCAGGCGTTCCTTCATATGTGGGATTGTACATCCACAACTGACGTCAGAGTATTAGTATTGAAATAAATAAAAATGAAGTTATTGTGAGATGCAGCGATAATCCAGCGAAACACGTTTCGACCCTGGAGAAGCTCGTATCAGATTTAAAAAGGGTACCCACAAAAGAAATAGCGTTTAGTGAAGAAGATTTAATATTCACATATATTGAAAAAGAAAAATTAAAAGATATTTATAATAGGTTGCAACCAGATAATAACCACTCGCTCATGAAAATACTTATATATAAACCCCCTAAAAGAATAATTAAAAATGAAGAAAAATTGAACATTATAAAGGATTACCACAACACACCGCATGGAGGACATTTAGGCATACGAAAGACAGTAACAAAACTTAAACAAAAACACGTCTGGAAAAATATGAGACAAATGGTAAAGAAATTTGTAAACGCTTGTGAACTATGCACTAAAAATAAACAAACTAGACACATTAAAGAAAAAATGATAATAACAGATACGAATACCAGTTTTGAAACCATACAAATAGATACAGTAGGACCTCTTAGAATATCAAATGGATATAGATATATATTGACAATGCAATGTGAACTCACCAAATATGTTGTTGCAAACCCTATTGAAAATAAAGACGGAAAAACCATAGCCAAAACATAAGTAGAAGAATTCATTTTAAAATACGGATGTTTTAAAATTCTTAAATCCGATAACGGAACCGAATTCAAAAATTAACTAATGAAAAATATATGCGAAATGTTAAAAATAAAACAAGTTCATTCATCACTTTATCACCATCAAAGCATAGGTTCTATAGAAAGAAACCATAGAGTTCTCAATGAATTTCTTTTAAATTTTACCGAAGACCATGAATGGGATATTTGGATTCCATATTACCATTTTCATATAACACAACACCACATATGGACACTAATTATACACCATACGAATTAATATTTGGAAAACTATGTTATTTACCTAACGATGTAATAAATAATAATAAAAAAATATACGATTTAGAAAACTATGTAAATGAAATAAAAACTAGACTTAAGTACGCAATTACAGAAACTCATTTAATTATTGACAATGTGAAAAGTAAAAGAAAATTAGAATACGATAAAAATACAAATATTTCAGATTTTAAAATAGGAGAGTTAGTATTTGTAAAACTAGAAAGTAAGAAAAAATTACAAAGGCCCTACCATGGACCATATAAAATAATTGAAACAAATAATGTAAACACAATAGTAGAGATAAAAGGAGAACACAAAAAACTCCACAATAATAGCCTTAAGAAATATAATATAGATGAATGAAATAAGTAAAATAATAAAAACACTAATATAAATATAAACTGCACTTAAATGACTACATAAGCACGCCACATGTAAAGCACTTGCGAATACTACAATTTCAAATGTATCTTGAAAAATTATTCCCCAAATAATAAATTATTCCCCGGATAATTTTTCGCTTGAGGGTGAAGGTGTAGTGTTTCTATACTCATCATAAAACCTACCTCATCCCAACATACTTTAAAAACAATAACAATGAAACTTAAAACTACGCTAGGGCTAACAACTAAATTTGAAACATTAGAAGCTCTCAAAACAAACTTAAAAGACAAATACAAGCACACTTCTACAATATCACAAGTTCATACAAAATTAGCACAGATCACACAAAGGAACCAATCAGTAACAATATACAAAGACAGATTAGTTTCATTAATCACTGATTTAAACAACCTTCAAATAGGGGAATTACCCGATACTGCAACCGATGCTGAGAAAAAGGTAATCAGCAAAATTAACGAAAGCTATGCTCTAACTGCTTTCAACGATTTTGAAGTAGTAATCAACAGTATAGAACCCAAAATAGAAAGATTAGCCAACTACAATATACTTAAAACAAAGACTAGATACGATTTAAAGAGAATACAAACATTGCTAAAAGAATTAAAAATTGCTCAAACTGACAAGAATTCAAAAACAGTCCTACAACAAATATGCGAAAAATATCAAGACATTTTTCATCTCAAAGATGAACCTCTAACAACCAATAATTTTTACACACAAAGACTTAATATTACGGATTCCTTCCCGGCACTTATCTGCCGAAAGAAAGAGTGCAACTCAACATCCAAAACCTCAACCCGGAACTTTTAAGTAAGGACTGGCAGGTGGAGGAAATGGGGCCGCACAATGATAAAGGCATGGAGATTGTGGTGAGACTCAGTCACAAATCCATGCCACTACTGCGCAAATGTGGCTACAAAATACGCGTCGGCATTACCCGATGCAAGATAAGACCATTTGTGACGGTATACAAGTAGAAAAGTGGGGAAACGACTAGCCGGCATGAAGATACGCCAAATTAATCTTCATCACAGCAAAGCCGCTAGCGCCAACCTAGTACAATCTATGACAAGCGGCAATATTGATCTAGCTCTGGTGCAAGAACCTTGGGTAGTTCGAGGTCAAATACGAGGGCTTAGAACCTTCCTTTTCTGACCACAGAAGTATTGAATTTGAAATTGGAGATAATATAAAACAAAAAGAACCATATAGAAATCCCAGAAAAACTAACTGGGATCGTTTTGTCACAAAAGTAGAGGAAAAACAAAACATATTACAAGGCCTGAATTATGAGCCACCTAAAGATATTGACAATACGATTGAGACACTGAACCTGATTCTCAAAAGCGCATACGAAACATCTTGCCCCGTAATAGCTCCGAGTACAAAAACATCACCCCATTGGTGGAATAAAGAGCTGCAACATCTAAGAAAAGAAGCAAGAAAACTCTTCAATGCCGCAAGAAGAAGCAATGCAGAGTCCGATTGGGACCTCTACAAAGAAGGTCAAAGAAAGTTCAAAAATGCAACCCAAAGCGCAAAACGAACATCTTGGAGGACTTTCTGCAATGGCATTGAGGGATACCCTGAATCAGCAAGATTGAGAAAAGTCCTCTCAAAGGAACCGGTAACCCCTGGCTATCTTATAGATAACAGTGGCAGATGGACTCAATCCTGCACCGAAACAATGGAACTCCTACTAAATACACACTTCCCTGGGTGTGTTAAGACGCAGCCCAAACCGGGCACAGATGCCAATTACGAAATTCCCCACAATAATATAGTGCCGGAGAAAGTAATTAGTGAGAAAGGAATAGAGTGGGCAATTGACTCCTTCTCCTCATACAAATCACCAGGCATTGATGGTATTAATCCAATAATGCTTCAAAAGGCAAAGCATCTGTTAATACCAGTGTTAAAAGAACTATTCATGCGATGTATTATGTACACACATATACCTGCAACTTGGCGAGAAGTCAAAGTTGTATTTATACCCAAAGCCGGTAAACCAACTCATACTACGCCAAAAGATTTCAGACCAATAAGCCTAACATCGTTTGTGCTTAAAACATTCGAGAAACTACTCGATGTATTTATACGTAGCATGCTTAATCCAGGAACCTTATCCCAGAACCAGCATGCGTACATGAAAGGAAAAAGTGTTGAAACTGCCCTTCATGCAGTAGTCAGTACTATAGACAAATCACTCGATCAAAAAGAATACACATTAGCAGCCTTTCTCGACATTGAAGGCGCTTTCAACAATGTTGAGGCTAGTGCTATAGAAAGAAACTTAATAAGCATGAACATTTACAACAGTATTACTCAAATAATACTAAGCCTGTTAAACAAAAGAAACGTAAACAACTCCCTCGCTAACACAGAATTGAAAATGACTGCCTCAAGAGGTACACCCCTAAGGCGGGGTTATTTCACCACTGCTGTGGATATTAGTTGTGAATGAGGTCTTAGTACTGCTTAATAATAATGGGATAAAAGTCATTGCCTACGCAGATGACCTAGTCATAATGGCCACGGGGAAATTCCTAGACACCATCAGTGATATCCTCCAAAGAGCTATCAACACACTGAACAAATGGGCCCAAAAATGCGGCTTAGGTATTAATCCCCAAAAAACAGAACTAGTTCTATTCACGAACAAACGAATAATTCCACAATTCCATCTGCCATCAATTGAAGGCACACCCCTTAAGTTATCCGAAAGCGCGAAATACCTGGGAATCATACTTGATAGGAAATTCAACTGGAAAATGAATGTCCAAGAAAGAGTCAAAAAGGCATCCATCGCATTCTACTCATGCAGCAGAATTTTTGGGAAAAACTGGGGCCCAAAACCCAAGGTAATTCTATGGATGTACACTGCGATAGTGAGACCGATATTGACGTATGGATGCTTAGTTTGGTGGAAAGCCGCTAACAAAGCTACAAACCTTAAGGCATTGACTAACATCCAGAGACTTGCATGCATTGGATCAACCAGTGCCTTGCGCACGACACCCACGGCGGGCTTAGAAACCATACTTAACCTTCTGCCACTTGACCTTTATATGCAGGAAACTGCAGCAAAAAGCGCTCTCAGGATTAGCCAATCTAATCTATGGAGATCCAGTTTAACTGGACACTCTGAAATTTGAACATCCACACAGGAACAAATGTAGAGTCTGACTACATAGTTCCCTTTACAGATTTTAAAAGGCCATTCCAATGCTTGTTCCCAAGTGAAGAGAAGTGGACTAATAATGAAGTCTTACAACCTACAACCAAATCTATCTTTACAGACGGCTCAAAAATGGATATAGGTACTGGGGCTGGCTTCTTCTCAGAAGCTTTGAATATAGAAGGCTCAATCAGACTTCCCAATAACAGCAGTGTATTCCAAGCAGAGGTTCTAGCAGTAACGAAAGCTGCCAAAGTGGCATCAATGATGGCACTACCCCGAGAGGATATTACCATTCTCATCGATAGCCAGGCAGCGATAAAAGCAATTTCTTCTGTTCAAATAAAGTCCAAGCTTGTGAAAAGCTGTCGCGAAGAGCTTAAAGTTCTTGCCACACAGCATAATATAACACTCTGCTGGGTCCCCGGTCACGCGGGCATCATGGGAAATGAAAAAGCCGATGAATTGGCAAGAAAAGGCTCAGCACTTAGCCTAGAACTCTCAGAAAGGAGCGTAAAACTACCGTTATGCGACCTAAAACTTAATATAATGTGTGAAATCCTGGCAAAAGCCAACTCGAGATGGGCAAACTTAAACACTTGTGAGGTAGCTAGGAAACTGTGGCCGCAGTACGATCAAAATAGAACGAATGCATTCATTCAAAAAGACAGGAAGTCGGTATCGACGTTGGTAGGTGTTTTAACTGGCCATGACATGCTAAGATATCACGCCAAAAAACTACGTCTAACTGAAAACGATCTGTGTAGAGGTTGCATTGACGAGGAAGAACATGAGGATATAACCCGCTACCTCTGTCACTGCCCCAGTCTATGCCATCAAAGAACTATCAGAGTGCCCAATATCAAATCTATAATTAAGAAATCATTTTTCAACAAACACATAAATGAAATTGTAAATAATTTATTGATTATATAAAATTGTTTCATAATTAGTTTAAATTCTATTAACTTAATCTATTTTGCTCTTTTTGTAAAATTAGCTTTAGACTATCTTATAAGATATTGTATCTTACAGTTTATAAGCATTCACGAAATAAAAATAAAAATAAATAAATAAATAAATATCGATTCGCAAGAGGAAACGGATGGTTGAACACCCCGGGATGATACTAAGGAACTAAATATGGAGTACGAGTATGGTAAGAGGAGGAATTGGTAAACCCTCAAATGAGCATCACAATGGGTCTACATTGACCTAAGTGCGCTGGGGCTGAGCTATTGGCCCTCTTACAGCAACCCACAAACCTAACCTAACCTAAAATATTACGGATAAAAACCCAGTATACATAAAAAACTACAGACTAAAACAGACACAAAATTCAGAAATAAAAAAACAAGTAGTCGATCTGCTAGATAATGATATTATAGAACATTCAGTTAGTCCTTACAATTCACCATTACTTTTAGTGACTAAGAAAAGCGAAGATAATAAAAAAAATGGCGCCTAGTAGTAGATTTCCGTAAATTAAACGACAAGATAGTAAATGATAAATTCCCATTAACTAGAATAGAAGATGTCCTCGACAGACTAGGCAGAGCAAAATATTTTTCTACACTTGACATGACTAGTTCTTTTCACCAAATCCCTTTAAAAAGTAAGTCAAGACCCATTACTGCATTCTCAACATCAGACGGACACTACAAATTTAAAAGACTACCATTCGGACTCAAAATATCTTCAAATAGCTCCAGAGAATGCTTACAATAGCACTTAGTGGTTTAGAATCAGAAGCATTCTTATATGTAGATGATATAATTATTTTTGGCTGCAGCATACAGCATCACAACCAGAACTTAATCAACGTTTTTGAACTTCTAAGAAAATACAATCTTAAACTAAACGCCAGCAAGTGCCATTTCCTAAAATCTGAAGTAATATATTTAGGGCATCTGATAACAAGCAAAGGCATACAAACTGACCCATCTAAATATAAAACAATAGAAAATTATCCCATCCCAACAAATGCAGATGAAGTTAGACGATTCGTTGCTTTCTGTAATTATTACAGACGATTTATTTCCAATTTTGCAGAAGTTGCAAAAAGTCTAAGTTCTCTTCTAAAAAAGAATCAACCTTTCATTTGGTCAAACGAATGTGACACAGCTTTTAAAGATTTAAAACAAAAATTAATTAACCCACCAATCCTACAATACCCAAATTTCGACAAACCTTTCATACTCACCACTGACGCATCCGATTTCGCACTAGGCGCAGTACTCTCACAAGGTGAAATAGGTCATGATTTGCCAATATCTTATGCAAACAAAGCTATACAAAACATGACATAAATAAGCCGATTATAGAAAAAGAATTATTAGCTATCCATTGGGGTATAAACTTTTTCCGACCTTATCTTTACGGAAGAAAATTTATAGTTGTAACTGATCATATTAGTTAGTATCATTATTTTCGCATAAAAATCCATCTTCAAAATTAACAAGAATTAGAATAGACTTATCAGACTATAATTTTGAGATAATCTACAAACAAGGTTCGGCAAATACGAATGCCGATGCACTCTCAAGAATAAAGGTTGACAGTCACATCCTAAAATCCATGTTGGTAAATAACGATAGTAATAAAAGCCAAAGTGATTGCGACTCCAAGGAGCGGATCATGGCAATAACAAGGGGTATGGCAAAAAACATTGCCAATAAAAATAATAACACTAAGGAGAACTACACATCTCATCGACGGAATTCGCATGACCAGGCGTTCCTTCATATGTGGGATTGTACATCCACAACTGACGTCAGAGTATTAGTATTGAAATAAATAAAAATGAAGTTATTGTGAGATGCAGCGATAATCCAGCGAAACACGTTTCGACCCTGGAGAAGCTCGTATCAGATTTAAAAAGGGTACCCACAAAAGAAATAGCGTTTAGTGAAGAAGATTTAATATTCACATATATTGAAAAAGAAAAATTAAAAGATATTTATAATAGGTTGCAACCAGATAATAACCACTCGCTCATGAAAATACTTATATATAAACCCCCTAAAAGAATAATTAAAAATGAAGAAAAATTGAACATTATAAAGGATTACCACAACACACCGCATGGAGGACATTTAGGCATACGAAAGACAGTAACAAAACTTAAACAAAAACACGTCTGGAAAAATATGAGACAAATGGTAAAGAAATTTGTAAACGCTTGTGAACTATGCACTAAAAATAAACAAACTAGACACATTAAAGAAAAAATGATAATAACAGATACGAATACCAGTTTTGAAACCATACAAATAGATACAGTAGGACCTCTTAGAATATCAAATGGATATAGATATATATTGACAATGCAATGTGAACTCACCAAATATGTTGTTGCAAACCCTATTGAAAATAAAGACGGAAAAACCATAGCCAAAACATAAGTAGAAGAATTCATTTTAAAATACGGATGTTTTAAAATTCTTAAATCCGATAACGGAACCGAATTCAAAAATTAACTAATGAAAAATATATGCGAAATGTTAAAAATAAAACAAGTTCATTCATCACTTTATCACCATCAAAGCATAGGTTCTATAGAAAGAAACCATAGAGTTCTCAATGAATTTCTTTTAAATTTTACCGAAGACCATGAATGGGATATTTGGATTCCATATTACCATTTTCATATAACACAACACCACATATGGACACTAATTATACACCATACGAATTAATATTTGGAAAACTATGTTATTTACCTAACGATGTAATAAATAATAATAAAAAAATATACGATTTAGAAAACTATGTAAATGAAATAAAAACTAGACTTAAGTACGCAATTACAGAAACTCATTTAATTATTGACAATGTGAAAAGTAAAAGAAAATTAGAATACGATAAAAATACAAATATTTCAGATTTTAAAATAGGAGAGTTAGTATTTGTAAAACTAGAAAGTAAGAAAAAATTACAAAGGCCCTACCATGGACCATATAAAATAATTGAAACAAATAATGTAAACACAATAGTAGAGATAAAAGGAGAACACAAAAAACTCCACAATAATAGCCTTAAGAAATATAATATAGATGAATGAAATAAGTAAAATAATAAAAACACTAATATAAATATAAACTGCACTTAAATGACTACATAAGCACGCCACATGTAAAGCACTTGCGAATACTACAATTTCAAATGTATCTTGAAAAATTATTCCCCAAATAATAAATTATTCCCCGGATAATTTTTCGCTTGAGGGTGAAGGTGTAGTGTTTCTATACTCATCATAAAACCTACCTCATCCCAACATACTTTAAAAACAATAACAATGAAACTTAAAACTACGCTAGGGCTAACAACTAAATTTGAAACATTAGAAGCTCTCAAAACAAACTTAAAAGACAAATACAAGCACACTTCTACAATATCACAAGTTCATACAAAATTAGCACAGATCACACAAAGGAACCAATCAGTAACAATATACAAAGACAGATTAGTTTCATTAATCACTGATTTAAACAACCTTCAAATAGGGGAATTACCCGATACTGCAACCGATGCTGAGAAAAAGGTAATCAGCAAAATTAACGAAAGCTATGCTCTAACTGCTTTCAACGATTTTGAAGTAGTAATCAACAGTATAGAACCCAAAATAGAAAGATTAGCCAACTACAATATACTTAAAACAAAGACTAGATACGATTTAAAGAGAATACAAACATTGCTAAAAGAATTAAAAATTGCTCAAACTGACAAGAATTCAAAAACAGTCCTACAACAAATATGCGAAAAATATCAAGACATTTTTCATCTCAAAGATGAACCTCTAACAACCAATAATTTTTACACACAAAGACTTAATATTACGGATTCCTTCCCGGCACTTATCTGCCGAAAGAAAGAGTGCAACTCAACATCCAAAACCTCAACCCGGAACTTTTAAGTAAGGACTGGCAGGTGGAGGAAATGGGGCCGCACAATGATAAAGGCATGGAGATTGTGGTGAGACTCAGTCACAAATCCATGCCACTACTGCGCAAATGTGGCTACAAAATACGCGTCGGCATTACCCGATGCAAGATAAGACCATTTGTGACGGTATACAAGTAGAAAAGTGGGGAAACGACTAGCCGGCATGAAGATACGCCAAATTAATCTTCATCACAGCAAAGCCGCTAGCGCCAACCTAGTACAATCTATGACAAGCGGCAATATTGATCTAGCTCTGGTGCAAGAACCTTGGGTAGTTCGAGGTCAAATACGAGGGCTTAGAACCTTCCTTTTCTGACCACAGAAGTATTGAATTTGAAATTGGAGATAATATAAAACAAAAAGAACCATATAGAAATCCCAGAAAAACTAACTGGGATCGTTTTGTCACAAAAGTAGAGGAAAAACAAAACATATTACAAGGCCTGAATTATGAGCCACCTAAAGATATTGACAATACGATTGAGACACTGAACCTGATTCTCAAAAGCGCATACGAAACATCTTGCCCCGTAATAGCTCCGAGTACAAAAACATCACCCCATTGGTGGAATAAAGAGCTGCAACATCTAAGAAAAGAAGCAAGAAAACTCTTCAATGCCGCAAGAAGAAGCAATGCAGAGTCCGATTGGGACCTCTACAAAGAAGGTCAAAGAAAGTTCAAAAATGCAACCCAAAGCGCAAAACGAACATCTTGGAGGACTTTCTGCAATGGCATTGAGGGATACCCTGAATCAGCAAGATTGAGAAAAGTCCTCTCAAAGGAACCGGTAACCCCTGGCTATCTTATAGATAACAGTGGCAGATGGACTCAATGCTGCACCGAAACAATGGAACTCCTACTAAATACACACTTCCCTGGGTGTGTTAAGACGCAGCCCAAACCGGGCACAGATGCCAATTACGAAATTCCCCACAATAATATAGTGCCGGAGAAAGTAATTAGTGAGAAAGGAATAGAGTGGGCAATTGACTCCTTCTCCTCATACAAATCACCAGGCATTGATGGTATTAATCCAATAATGCTTCAAAAGGCAAAGCATCTGTTAATACCAGTGTTAAAAGAACTATTCATGCGATGTATTATGTACACACATATACCTGCAACTTGGCGAGAAGTCAAAGTTGTATTTATACCCAAAGCCGGTAAACCAACTCATACTACGCCAAAAGATTTCAGACCAATAAGCCTAACATCGTTTGTGCTTAAAACATTCGAGAAACTACTCGATGTATTTATACGTAGCATGCTTAATCCAGGAACCTTATCCCAGAACCAGCATGCGTACATGAAAGGAAAAAGTGTTGAAACTGCCCTTCATGCAGTAGTCAGTACTATAGACAAATCACTCGATCAAAAAGAATACACATTAGCAGCCTTTCTCGACATTGAAGGCGCTTTCAACAATGTTGAGGCTAGTGCTATAGAAAGAAACTTAATAAGCATGAACATTTACAACAGTATTACTCAAATAATACTAAGCCTGTTAAACAAAAGAAACGTAAACAACTCCCTCGCTAACACAGAATTGAAAATGACTGCCTCAAGAGGTACACCCCTAAGGCGGGGTTATTTCACCACTGCTGTGGATATTAGTTGTGAATGAGGTCTTAGTACTGCTTAATAATAATGGGATAAAAGTCATTGCCTACGCAGATGACCTAGTCATAATGGCCACGGGGAAATTCCTAGACACCATCAGTGATATCCTCCAAAGAGCTATCAACACACTGAACAAATGGGCCCAAAAATGCGGCTTAGGTATTAATCCCCAAAAAACAGAACTAGTTCTATTCACGAACAAACGAATAATTCCACAATTCCATCTGCCATCAATTGAAGGCACACCCCTTAAGTTATCCGAAAGCGCGAAATACCTGGGAATCATACTTGATAGGAAATTCAACTGGAAAATGAATGTCCAAGAAAGAGTCAAAAAGGCATCCATCGCATTCTACTCATGCAGCAGAATTTTTGGGAAAAACTGGGGCCCAAAACCCAAGGTAATTCTATGGATGTACACTGCGATAGTGAGACCGATATTGACGTATGGATGCTTAGTTTGGTGGAAAGCCGCTAACAAAGCTACAAACCTTAAGGCATTGACTAACATCCAGAGACTTGCATGCATTGGATCAACCAGTGCCTTGCGCACGACACCCACGGCGGGCTTAGAAACCATACTTAACCTTCTGCCACTTGACCTTTATATGCAGGAAACTGCAGCAAAAAGCGCTCTCAGGATTAGCCAATCTAATCTATGGAGATCCAGTTTAACTGGACACTCTGAAATTTGAACATCCACACAGGAACAAATGTAGAGTCTGACTACATAGTTCCCTTTACAGATTTTAAAAGGCCATTCCAATGCTTGTTCCCAAGTGAAGAGAAGTGGACTAATAATGAAGTCTTACAACCTACAACCAAATCTATCTTTACAGACGGCTCAAAAATGGATATAGGTACTGGGGCTGGCTTCTTCTCAGAAGCTTTGAATATAGAAGGCTCAATCAGACTTCCCAATAACAGCAGTGTATTCCAAGCAGAGGTTCTAGCAGTAACGAAAGCTGCCAAAGTGGCATCAATGATGGCACTACCCCGAGAGGATATTACCATTCTCATCGATAGCCAGGCAGCGATAAAAGCAATTTCTTCTGTTCAAATAAAGTCCAAGCTTGTGAAAAGCTGTCGCGAAGAGCTTAAAGTTCTTGCCACACAGCATAATATAACACTCTGCTGGGTCCCCGGTCACGCGGGCATCATGGGAAATGAAAAAGCCGATGAATTGGCAAGAAAAGGCTCAGCACTTAGCCTAGAACTCTCAGAAAGGAGCGTAAAACTACCGTTATGCGACCTAAAACTTAATATAATGTGTGAAATCCTGGCAAAAGCCAACTCGAGATGGGCAAACTTAAACACTTGTGAGGTAGCTAGGAAACTGTGGCCGCAGTACGATCAAAATAGAACGAATGCATTCATTCAAAAAGACAGGAAGTCGGTATCGACGTTGGTAGGTGTTTTAACTGGCCATGACATGCTAAGATATCACGCCAAAAAACTACGTCTAACTGAAAACGATCTGTGTAGAGGTTGCATTGACGAGGAAGAACATGAGGATATAACCCGCTACCTCTGTCACTGCCCCAGTCTATGCCATCAAAGAACTATCAGAGTGCCCAATATCAAATCTATAATTAAGAAATCATTTTTCAACAAACACATAAATGAAATTGTAAATAATTTATTGATTATATAAAATTGTTTCATAATTAGTTTAAATTCTATTAACTTAATCTATTTTGCTCTTTTTGTAAAATTAGCTTTAGACTATCTTATAAGATATTGTATCTTACAGTTTATAAGCATTCACGAAATAAAAATAAAAATAAATAAATAAATAAATATCGATTCGCAAGAGGAAACGGATGGTTGAACACCCCGGGATGATACTAAGGAACTAAATATGGAGTACGAGTATGGTAAGAGGAGGAATTGGTAAACCCTCAAATGAGCATCACAATGGGTCTACATTGACCTAAGTGCGCTGGGGCTGAGCTATTGGCCCTCTTACAGCAACCCACAAACCTAACCTAACCTAAAATATTACGGATAAAAACCCAGTATACATAAAAAACTACAGACTAAAACAGACACAAAATTCAGAAATAAAAAAACAAGTAGTCGATCTGCTAGATAATGATATTATAGAACATTCAGTTAGTCCTTACAATTCACCATTACTTTTAGTGACTAAGAAAAGCGAAGATAATAAAAAAAATGGCGCCTAGTAGTAGATTTCCGTAAATTAAACGACAAGATAGTAAATGATAAATTCCCATTAACTAGAATAGAAGATGTCCTCGACAGACTAGGCAGAGCAAAATATTTTTCTACACTTGACATGACTAGTTCTTTTCACCAAATCCCTTTAAAAAGTAAGTCAAGACCCATTACTGCATTCTCAACATCAGACGGACACTACAAATTTAAAAGACTACCATTCGGACTCAAAATATCTTCAAATAGCTCCAGAGAATGCTTACAATAGCACTTAGTGGTTTAGAATCAGAAGCATTCTTATATGTAGATGATATAATTATTTTTGGCTGCAGCATACAGCATCACAACCAGAACTTAATCAACGTTTTTGAACTTCTAAGAAAATACAATCTTAAACTAAACGCCAGCAAGTGCCATTTCCTAAAATCTGAAGTAATATATTTAGGGCATCTGATAACAAGCAAAGGCATACAAACTGACCCATCTAAATATAAAACAATAGAAAATTATCCCATCCCAACAAATGCAGATGAAGTTAGACGATTCGTTGCTTTCTGTTATTATTACAGACGATTTATTTCCAATTTTGCAGAAGTTGCAAAAAGTCTAAGTTCTCTTCTAAAAAAGAATCAACCTTTCATTTGGTCAAACGAATGTGACACAGCTTTTAAAGATTTAAAACAAAAATTAATTAACCCACCAATCCTACAATACCCAAATTTCGACAAACCTTTCATACTCACCACTGACGCATCCGATTTCGCACTAGGCGCAGTACTCTCACAAGGTGAAATAGGTCATGATTTGCCAATATCTTATGCAAACAAAGCTCTACAAAACATGACATAAATAAGCCGATTATAGAAAAAGAATTATTAGCTATCCATTGGGGTATAAACTTTTTCCGACCTTATCTTTACGGAAGAAAATTTATAGTTGTAACTGATCATATTAGTTAGTATCATTATTTTCGCATAAGAATCCATCTTCAAAATTAACAAGAATTAGAATAGACTTATCAGACTATAATTTTGAGATAATCTACAAACAAGGTTCAGCAAATACGAATGCCGATGCACTCTCAAGAATAAAGGTTGACAGTCACATCCTAAAATCCATGTTGGTAAATAACGATAATAATAAAAGCCAAAGTGATTGCGACTCCAAGGAGCGGATTGGCAATAACAAGGGGTATGGCAAAAAACATTGCCAATAAAAATAATAACACTAAGGAGAACTACACATCTCACCGACGGAATTCGCATGACCAGGCGTTCCTTCATATGTGGGATTGTACATCCACAACTGACGTCAGAACTATGAATTTTAAAATTGAAATAGCGAGTTGTAATAATAGAAATAATATTAGTATTGAAATAAATAAAAATGAAGTTATTGTGAGATGCAGCGATAATCCAGCGAAACACGTTTCGACCCTGGAGAAGCTCGTATCAGATTTAAAAAGGGTACCCACAAAAGAAATAGCGCTTAGTGAAGAAGATTTAATATTCACATATATTGAAAAAGAAAAATTAAAAGATATTTATAATAGGTTGCAACCAGATAATAACCACTCGCTCATGAAAATACTTATATATAAACCCCCTAAAAGAATAATTAAAAATGAAGAAAAATTGAACATTATAAAGGATTACCACAACACACCGCATGGAGGACATTTAGGCATACGAAAGACAGTAACAAAACTTAAACAAAAACACGTCTGGAAAAATATGAGACAAATGGTAAAGAAATTTGTAAACGCTTGTGAACTATGCACTAAAAATAAACAAACTAGACACATTAAAGAAAAAATGATAATAACAGATACGAATACCAGTTTTGAAACCATACAAATAGATACAGTAGGACCTCTAAGAATATCAAATGGATATAGATATATATTGACAATGCAATGTGAACTCACCAAATATGTTGTTGCAAACCCTATTGAAAATAAAGACGGAAAAACCATAGCCAAAACATAAGTAGAAGAATTCATTTTAAAATACGGATGTTTTAAAATTCTTAAATCCGATAACGGAACCGAATTCAAAAATGAACTAATGAAAAATATATGCGAAATGTTAAAAATAAAACAAGTTCATTCATCACTTTATCACCATCAAAGCATAGGTTCTATAGAAAGAAACCATAGAGTTCTCAATGAATTTCTTTTAAATTTTACCGAAGACCATGAATGGGATATTTGGATTCCATATTACCATTTTCATATAACACAACACCACATATGGACACTAATTATACACCATACGAATTAATATTTGGAAAACTATGTTATTTACCTAACGATGTAATAAATAATAATAAAAAAATATACGATTTAGAAAACTATGTAAATGAAATAAAAACTAGACTTAAGTACGCAATTACAGAAACTCATTTAATTATTGACAATGTGAAAAGTAAAAGAAAATTAGAATACGATAAAAATACAAATATTTCAGATTTTAAAATAGGAGAGTTAGTATTTGTAAAACTAGAAAGTAAGAAAAAATTACAAAGGCCCTACCATGGACCATATAAAATAATTGAAACAAATAATGTAAACACAATAGTAGAGATAAAAGGAGAACACAAAAAACTCCACAATAATAGCCTTAAGAAATATAATATAGATGAATGAAATAAGTAAAATAATAAAAACACTAATATAAATATAAACTGCACTTAAATGACTACATAAGCACGCCACATGTAAAGCACTTGCGAATACTACAATTTCAAATGTATCTTGAAAAATTATTCCCCAAATAATAAATTATTCCCCGGATAATTTTTCGCTTGAGGGTGAAGGTGTAGTGTTTCTATACTCATCATAAAACCTACCTCATCCCAACATACTTTAAAAACAATAACAATGAAACTTAAAACTACGCTAGGGCTAACAACTAAATTTGAAACATTAGAAGCTCTCAAAACAAACTTAAAAGACAAATACAAGCACACTTCTACAATATCACAAGTTCATACAAAATTAGCACAGATCACACAAAGGAACCAATCAGTAACAATATACAAAGACAGATTAGTTTCATTAATCACTGATTTAAACAACCTTCAAATAGGGGAATTACCCGATACTGCAACCGATGCTGAGAAAAAGGTAATCAGCAAAATTAACGAAAGCTATGCTCTAACTGCTTTCAACGATTTTGAAGTAGTAATCAACAGTATAGAACCCAAAATAGAAAGATTAGCCAACTACAATATACTTAAAACAAAGACTAGATACGATTTAAAGAGAATACAAACATTGCTAAAAGAATTAAAAATTGCTCAAACTGACAAGAATTCAAAAACAGTCCTACAACAAATATGCGAAAAATATCAAGACATTTTTCATCTCAAAGATGAACCTCTAACAACCAATAATTTTTACACACAAAGACTTAATATTACGGATTCCTTCCCGGCACTTATCTGCCGAAAGAAAGAGTGCAACTCAACATCCAAAACCTCAACCCGGAACTTTTAAGTAAGGACTGGCAGGTGGAGGAAATGGGGCCGCACAATGATAAAGGCATGGAGATTGTGGTGAGACTCAGTCACAAATCCATGCCACTACTGCGCAAATGTGGCTACAAAATACGCGTCGGCATTACCCGATGCAAGATAAGACCATTTGTGACGGTATACAAGTAGAAAAGTGGGGAAACGACTAGCCGGCATGAAGATACGCCAAATTAATCTTCATCACAGCAAAGCCGCTAGCGCCAACCTAGTACAATCTATGACAAGCGGCAATATTGATCTAGCTCTGGTGCAAGAACCTTGGGTAGTTCGAGGTCAAATACGAGGGCTTAGAACCTTCCTTTTCTGACCACAGAAGTATTGAATTTGAAATTGGAGATAATATAAAACAAAAAGAACCATATAGAAATCCCAGAAAAACTAACTGGGATCGTTTTGTCACAAAAGTAGAGGAAAAACAAAACATATTACAAGGCCTGAATTATGAGCCACCTAAAGATATTGACAATACGATTGAGACACTGAACCTGATTCTCAAAAGCGCATACGAAACATCTTGCCCCGTAATAGCTCCGAGTACAAAAACATCACCCCATTGGTGGAATAAAGAGCTGCAACATCTAAGAAAAGAAGCAAGAAAACTCTTCAATGCCGCAAGAAGAAGCAATGCAGAGTCCGATTGGGACCTCTACAAAGAAGGTCAAAGAAAGTTCAAAAATGCAACCCAAAGCGCAAAACGAACATCTTGGAGGACTTTCTGCAATGGCATTGAGGGATACCCTGAATCAGCAAGATTGAGAAAAGTCCTCTCAAAGGAACCGGTAACCCCTGGCTATCTTATAGATAACAGTGGCAGATGGACTCAATCCTGCACCGAAACAATGGAACTCCTACTAAATACACACTTCCCTGGGTGTGTTAAGACGCAGCCCAAACCGGGCACAGATGCCAATTACGAAATTCCCCACAATAATATAGTGCCGGAGAAAGTAATTAGTGAGAAAGGAATAGAGTGGGCAATTGACTCCTTCTCCTCATACAAATCACCAGGCATTGATGGTATTAATCCAATAATGCTTCAAAAGGCAAAGCATCTGTTAATACCAGTGTTAAAAGAACTATTCATGCGATGTATTATGTACACACATATACCTGCAACTTGGCGAGAAGTCAAAGTTGTATTTATACCCAAAGCCGGTAAACCAACTCATACTACGCCAAAAGATTTCAGACCAATAAGCCTAACATCGTTTGTGCTTAAAACATTCGAGAAACTACTCGATGTATTTATACGTAGCATGCTTAATCCAGGAACCTTATCCCAGAACCAGCATGCGTACATGAAAGGAAAAAGTGTTGAAACTGCCCTTCATGCAGTAGTCAGTACTATAGACAAATCACTCGATCAAAAAGAATACACATTAGCAGCCTTTCTCGACATTGAAGGCGCTTTCAACAATGTTGAGGCTAGTGCTATAGAAAGAAACTTAATAAGCATGAACATTTACAACAGTATTACTCAAATAATACTAAGCCTGTTAAACAAAAGAAACGTAAACAACTCCCTCGCTAACACAGAATTGAAAATGACTGCCTCAAGAGGTACACCCCTAAGGCGGGGTTATTTCACCACTGCTGTGGATATTAGTTGTGAATGAGGTCTTAGTACTGCTTAATAATAATGGGATAAAAGTCATTGCCTACGCAGATGACCTAGTCATAATGGCCACGGGGAAATTCCTAGACACCATCAGTGATATCCTCCAAAGAGCTATCAACGCACTGAACAAATGGGCCCAAAAATGCGGCTTAGGTATTAATCCCCAAAAAACAGAACTAGTTCTATTCACGAACAAACGAATAATTCCACAATTCCATCTGCCATCAATTGAAGGCACACCCCTTAAGTTATCCGAAAGCGCGAAATACCTGGGAATCATACTTGATAGGAAATTGAACTGGAAAATGAATGTCCAAGAAAGAGTCAAAAAGGCATCCATCGCATTCTACTCATGCAGCAGAATTTTTGGGAAAAACTGGGGCCCAAAACCCAAGGTAATTCTATGGATGTACACTGCGATAGTGAGACCGATATTGACGTATGGATGCTTAGTTTGGTGGAAAGCCGCTAACAAAGATACAAACCTTAAGGCATTGACTAACATCCAGAGACTTGCATGCATTGGATCAACCAGTGCCTTGCGCACGACACCCACGGCGGGCTTAGAAACCATACTTAACCTTCTGCCACTTGACCTTTATATGCAGGAAACTGCAGCAAAAAGCGCTCTCAGGATTAGCCAATCTAATCTATGGAGATCCAGTTTAACTGGACACTCTGAAATTTGAACATCCACACAGGAACAAATGTAGAGTCTGACTACATAGTTCCCTTTACAGATTTTAAAAGGCCATTCCAATGCTTGTTCCCAAGTGAAGAGAAGTGGACTAATAATGAAGTCTTACAACCTACAACCAAATCTATCTTTACAGACGGCTCAAAAATGGATATAGGTACTGGGGCTGGCTTCTTCTCAGAAGCTTTGAATATAGAAGGCTCAATCAGACTTCCCAATAACAGCAGTGTATTCCAAGCAGAGGTTCTAGCAGTAACGAAAGCTGCCAAAGTGGCATCAATGATGGCACTACCCCGAGAGGATATTACCATTCTCATCGATAGCCAGGCAGCGATAAAAGCAATTTCTTCTGTTCAAATAAAGTCCAAGCTTGTGAAAAGCTGTCGCGAAGAGCTTAAAGTTCTTGCCACACAGCATAATATAACACTCTGCTGGGTCCCCGGTCACGCGGGCATCATGGGAAATGAAAAAGCCGATGAATTGGCAAGAAAAGGCTCAGCACTTAGCCTAGAACTCTCAGAAAGGAGCGTAAAACTACCGTTATGCGACCTAAAACTTAATATAATGTGTGAAATCCTGGCAAAAGCCAACTCGAGATGGGCAAACTTAAACACTTGTGAGGTAGCTAGGAAACTGTGGCCGCAGTACGATCAAAATAGAACGAATGCATTCATTCAAAAAGACAGGAAGTCGGTATCGACGTTGGTAGGTGTTTTAACTGGCCATGACATGCTAAGATATCACGCCAAAAAACTACGTCTAACTGAAAACGATCTGTGTAGAGGTTGCATTGACGAGGAAGAACATGAGGATATAACCCGCTACCTCTGTCACTGCCCCAGTCTATGCCATCTAAGAAATAAAACTCTGGGGAAATACTTCTTCGAAAGCATCAAAGAACTATCAGAGTGCCCAATATCAAATCTATATCGATTCGCAAGAGGAAACGGATAATTGAACACCCCGGGATGATACTAAGGAACTAAATATGGAGTACGAGTATGGTAAGAGGAGGAATTGGTAAACCCTCAAATGAGCATCACAATGGGTCTACATTGACCTAAGTGCGCTGGGGCTGAGCTATTGGCCCTCTTACAGCAACCCACAAACCTAACCTAACCTAAAATATTACGGATAAAAACCCAGTATACATAAAAAACTACAGACTAAAACAGACACAAAATTCAGAAATAAAAAAACAAGTAGTCGATCTTCTAGATAATGATATTATAGAACATTCAGTTAGTCCTTACAATTCACCATTACTTTTAGTGACTAAGAAAAGCGAAGATAATAAAAAAAATGGCGCCTAGTAGTAGATTTCCGTAAATTAAACGACAAGATAGTAAATGATAAATTCCCATTAACTAGAATAGAAGATGTCCTCGACAGACTAGGCAGAGCAAAATATTTTTCTACACTTGACATGACTAGTTCTTTTCACCAAATCCCTTTAAAAAGTAAGTCAAGACCCATTACTGCATTCTCAACATCAGACGGACACTACCAATTTAAAAGACTACCATTCGGACTCAAAATATCTTCAAATAGCTCCAGAGAATGCTTACAATAGCACTTAGTGGTTTAGAATCAGAAGCATTCTTATATGTAGATGATATAATTATTTTCGGCTGCAGCATACAGCATCACAACCAGAACTTAATCAACGTTTTTGAACTTCTAAGAAAATACAATCTTAAACTAAACGCCAGCAAGTGCCATTTCCTAAAATCTGAAGTAATATATTTAGGGCATCTGATAACAAGCAAAGGCATACAAACTGACCCATCTAAATATAAAACAATAGAAAATTATCCCATCCCAACAAATGCAGATGAAGTTAGACGATTCGTTGCTTTCTGTAATTATTACAGACGATTTATTTCCAATTTTGCAGAAGTTGCAAAAAGTCTAAGTTCTCTTCTAAAAAAGAATCAACCTTTCATTTGGTCAAACGAATGTGACACAGCTTTTAAAGATTTAAAACAAAAATTAATTAACCCACCAATCCTACAATACCCAAATTTCGACAAACCTTTCATACTCACCACTGACGCATCCGATTTCGCACTAGGCGCAGTACTCTCACAAGGTGAAATAGGTCATGATTTGCCAATATCTTATGCAAACAAAGCTATACAAAACATGACATAAATAAGCCGATTATAGAAAAAGAATTATTAGCTATCCATTGGGGTATAAACTTTTTCCGACCTTATCTTTACGGAAGAAAATTTATAGTTGTAACTGATCATATTAGTTAGTATCATTATTTTCGCATAAAAATCCATTTTCAAAATTAACAAGAATTAGAATAGACTTATCAGACTATAATTTTGAGATAATCTACAAACAAGGTTCGGCAAATACGAATGCCGATGCACTCTCAAGAATAAAGGTTGACAGTCACATCCTAAAATCCATGTTGGTAAATAACGATAATAATAAAAGCCAAAGTGATTGCGACTCCAAGGAGCGGATCATGGCAATAACAAGGGGTATGGCAAAAAACATTGCCAATAAAAATAATAACACTAAGGAGAACTACACATCTCACCGACGGAATTCGCATGACCAGGCGTTCCTTCATATGTGGGATTGTACATCCACAACTGACGTCAGAGTATTAGTATTGAAATAAATAAAAATGAAGTTATTGTGAGATGCAGCGATAATCCAGCGAAACACGTTTCGACCCTGGAGAAGCTCGTATCAGATTTAAAAAGGGTACCCACAAAAGAAATAGCGCTTAGTGAAGAAGATTTAATATTCACATATATTGAAAAAGAAAAATTAAAAGATATTTATAATAGGTTGCAACCAGATAATAACCACTCGCTCATGAAAATACTTATATATAAACCCCCTAAAAGAATAATTAAAAATGAAGAAAAATTGAACATTATAAAGGATTACCACAACACACCGCATGGAGGACATTTAGGCATACGAAAGACAGTAACAAAACTTAAACAAAAACACGTCTGGAAAAATATGAGACAAATGGTAAAGAAATTTGTAAACGCTTGTGAACTATGCACTAAAAATAAACAAACTAGACACATTAAAGAAAAAATGATAATAACAGATACGAATACCAGTTTTGAAACCATACAAATAGATACAGTAGGACCTCTTAGAATATCAAATGGATATAGATATATATTGACAATGCAATGTGAACTCACCAAATATGTTGTTGCAAACCCTATTGAAAATAAAGACGGAAAAACCATAGCCAAAACATAAGTAGAAGAATTCATTTTAAAATACGGATGTTTTAAAATTCTTAAATCCGATAACGGAACCGAATTCAAAAATGAACTAATGAAAAATATATGCGAAATGTTAAAAATAAAACAAGTTCATTCATCACTTTATCACCATCAAAGCATAGGTTCTATAGAAAGAAACCATAGAGTTCTCAATGAATTTCTTTTAAATTTTACCGAAGACCATGAATGGGATATTTGGATTCCATATTAGGCATTTTCATATAACACAACACCACATATGGACACTAATTATACACCATACGAATTAATATTTGGAAAACTATGTTATTTACCTAACGATGTAATAAATAATAATAAAAAAATATACGATTTAGAAAACTATGTAAATGAAATAAAAACTAGACTTAAGTACGCAATTACAGAAACTCATTTAATTATTGACAATGTGAAAAGTAAAAGAAAATTAGAATACGATAAAAATACAAATATTTCAGATTTTAAAATAGGAGAGTTAGTATTTGTAAAACTAGAAAGTAAGAAAAAATTACAAAGGCCCTACCATGGACCATATAAAATAATTGAAACAAATAATGTAAACACAATAGTAGAGATAAAAGGAGAACACAAAAAACTCCACAATAATAGCCTTAAGAAATATAATATAGATGAATGAAATAAGTAAAATAATAAAAACACTAATATAAATATAAACTGCACTTAAATGACTACATAAGCACGCCACATGTAAAGCACTTGCGAATACTACAATTTCAAATGTATCTTGAAAAATTATTCCCCAAATAATAAATTATTCCCCGGATAATTTTTCGCTTGAGGGTGAAGGTGTAGTGTTTCTATACTCATCATAAAACCTACCTCATCCCAACATACTTTAAAAACAATAACAATGAAACTTAAAACTACGCTAGGGCTAACAACTAAATTTGAAACATTAGAAGCTCTCAAAACAAACTTAAAAGACAAATACAAGCACACTTCTACAATATCACAAGTTCATACAAAATTAGCACAGATCACACAAAGGAACCAATCAGTAACAATATACAAAGACAGATTAGTTTCATTAATCACTGATTTAAACAACCTTCAAATAGGGGAATTACCCGATACTGCAACCGATGCTGAGAAAAAGGTAATCAGCAAAATTAACGAAAGCTATGCTCTAACTGCTTTCAACGATTTTGAAGTAGTAATCAACAGTATAGAACCCAAAATAGAAAGATTAGCCAACTACAATATACTTAAAACAAAGACTAGATACGATTTAAAGAGAATACAAACATTGCTAAAAGAATTAAAAATTGCTCAAACTGACAAGAATTCAAAAACAGTCCTACAACAAATATGCGAAAAATATCAAGACATTTTTCATCTCAAAGATGAACCTCTAACAACCAATAATTTTTACACACAAAGACTTAATATTACGGATTCCTTCCCGGCACTTATCTGCCGAAAGAAAGAGTGCAACTCAACATCCAAAACCTCAACCCGGAACTTTTAAGTAAGGACTGGCAGGTGGAGGAAATGGGGCCGCACAATGATAAAGGCATGGAGATTGTGGTGAGACTCAGTCACAAATCCATGCCACTACTGCGCAAATGTGGCTACAAAATACGCGTCGGCATTACCCGATGCAAGATAAGACCATTTGTGACGGTATACAAGTAGAAAAGTGGGGAAACGACTAGCCGGCATGAAGATACGCCAAATTAATCTTCATCACAGCAAAGCCGCTAGCGCCAACCTAGTACAATCTATGACAAGCGGCAATATTGATCTAGCTCTGGTGCAAGAACCTTGGGTAGTTCGAGGTCAAATACGAGGGCTTAGAACCTTCCTTTTCTGACCACAGAAGTATTGAATTTGAAATTGGAGATAATATAAAACAAAAAGAACCATATAGAAATCCCAGAAAAACTAACTGGGATCGTTTTGTCACAAAAGTAGAGGAAAAACAAAACATATTACAAGGCCTGAATTATGAGCCACCTAAAGATATTGACAATACGATTGAGACACTGAACCTGATTCTCAAAAGCGCATACGAAACATCTTGCCCCGTAATAGCTCCGAGTACAAAAACATCACCCCATTGGTGGAATAAAGAGCTGCAACATCTAAGAAAAGAAGCAAGAAAACTCTTCAATGCCGCAAGAAGAAGCAATGCAGAGTCCGATTGGGACCTCTACAAAGAAGGTCAAAGAAAGTTCAAAAATGCAACCCAAAGCGCAAAACGAACATCTTGGAGGACTTTCTGCAATGGCATTGAGGGATACCCTGAATCAGCAAGATTGAGAAAAGTCCTCTCAAAGGAACCGGTAACCCCTGGCTATCTTATAGATAACAGTGGCAGATGGACTCAATCCTGCACCGAAACAATGGAACTCCTACTAAATACACACTTCCCTGGGTGTGTTAAGACGCAGCCCAAACCGGGCACAGATGCCAATTACGAAATTCCCCACAATAATATAGTGCCGGAGAAAGTAATTAGTGAGAAAGGAATAGAGTGGGCAATTGACTCCTTCTCCTCATACAAATCACCAGGCATTGATGGTATTAATCCAATAATGCTTCAAAAGGCAAAGCATCTGTTAATACCAGTGTTAAAAGAACTATTCATGCGATGTATTATGTACACACATATACCTGCAACTTGGCGAGAAGTCAAAGTTGTATTTATACCCAAAGCCGGTAAACCAACTCATACTACGCCAAAAGATTTCAGACCAATAAGCCTAACATCGTTTGTGCTTAAAACATTCGAGAAACTACTCGATGTATTTATACGTAGCATGCTTAATACAGGAACCTTATCCCAGAACCAGCATGCGTACATGAAAGGAAAAAGTGTTGAAACTGCCCTTCATGCAGTAGTCAGTACTATAGACAAATCACTCGATCAAAAAGAATACACATTAGCAGCCTTTCTCGACATTGAAGGCGCTTTCAACAATGTTGAGGCTAGTGCTATAGAAAGAAACTTAATAAGCATGAACATTTACAATAGTATTACTCAAATAATACTAAGCCTGTTAAACAAAAGAAACGTAAACAACTCCCTCGCTAACACAGAATTGAAAATGACTGCCTCAAGAGGTACACCCCTAAGGCGGGGTTATTTCACCACTGCTGTGGATATTAGTTGTGAATGAGGTCTTAGTACTGCTTAATAATAATGGGATAAAAGTCATTGCCTACGCAGATGACCTAGTCATAATGGCCACGGGGAAATTCCTAGACACCATCAGTGATATCCTCCAAAGAGCTATCAACACACTGAACAAATGGGCCCAAAAATGCGGCTTAGGTATTAATCCCCAAAAAACAGAACTAGTTCTATTCACGAACAAACGAATAATTCCACAATTCCATCTGCCATCAATTGAAGGCACACCCCTTAAGTTATCCGAAAGCGCGAAATACCTGGGAATCATACTTGATAGGAAATTCAACTGGAAAATGAATGTCCAAGAAAGAGTCAAAAAGGCATCCATCGCATTCTACTCATGCAGCAGAATTTTTGGGAAAAACTGGGGCCCAAAACCCAAGGTAATTCTATGGATGTACACTGCGATAGTGAGACCGATATTGACGTATGGATGCTTAGTTTGGTGGAAAGCCGCTAACAAAGATACAAACCTTAAGGCATTGACTAACATCCAGAGACTTGCATGCATTGGATCAACCAGTGCCTTGCGCACGACACCCACGGCGGGCTTAGAAACCATACTTAACCTTCTGCCACTTGACCTTTATATGCAGGAAACTGCAGCAAAAAGCGCTCTCAGGATTAGCCAATCTAATCTATGGAGATCCAGTTTAACTGGACACTCTGAAATTTGAACATCCACACAGGAACAAATGTAGAGTCTGACTACATAGTTCCCTTTACAGATTTTAAAAGGCCATTCCAATGCTTGTTCCCAAGTGAAGAGAAGTGGACTAATAATGAAGTCTTACAACCTACAACCAAATCTATCTTTACAGACGGCTCAAAAATGGATATAGGTACTGGGGCTGGCTTCTTCTCAGAAGCTTTGAATATAGAAGGCTCAATCAGACTTCCCAATAACAGCAGTGTATTCCAAGCAGAGGTTCTAGCAGTAACGAAAGCTGCCAAAGTGGCATCAATGATGGCACTACCCCGAGAGGATATTACCATTCTCATCGATAGCCAGGCAGCGATAAAAGCAATTTCTTCTGTTCAAATAAAGTCCAAGCTTGTGAAAAGCTGTCGCGAAGAGCTTAAAGTTCTTGCCACACAGCATAATATAACACTCTGCTGGGTCCCCGGTCACGCGGGCATCATGGGAAATGAAAAAGCCGATGAATTGGCAAGAAAAGGCTCAGCACTTAGCCTAGAACTCTCAGAAAGGAGCGTAAAACTACCGTTATGCGACCTAAAACTTAATATAATGTGTGAAATCCTGGCAAAAGCCAACTCGAGATGGGCAAACTTAAACACTTGTGAGGTAGCTAGGAAACTGTGGCCGCAGTACGATAAAAATAGAACGAATGCATTCATTTAAAAAGACAGGAAGTCAGTATCGACGTTGGTAGGTGTTTTAACTGGCCATGACATGCTAAGATATCACGCCAAAAAACTACGTCTAACTGAAAACGATCTGTGTAGAGGTTGCATTGACGAGGAAGAACATGAGGATATAACCCGCTACCTCTGTCACTGCCCCAGTCTATGCCATCTAAGAAATAAAACTCTGGGGAAATACTTCTTCGAAAGCATCAAAGAACTATCAGAGTGCCCAATATCAAATCTATATCGATTCGCAAGAGGAAACGGATGGTTGAACACTATGGTTGAACACGATGGTTGAACATTAAACTAAATATGGAGTACGAGTATGGTAAGAGGAGGAATTGGTAAACCCTCAAATGAGCATCACAATGGGTCTACATTGACCTAAGTGCGCTGGGGCTGAGCTATTGGCCCTCTTACAGCAACCCACAAACCTAACCTAACCTAAAATATTACGGATAAAAACCCAGTATACATAAAAAACTACAGACTAAAACAGACACAAAATTCAGAAATAAAAAAACAAGTAGTCGATCTGCTAGATAATGATATTATAGAACATTCAGTTAGTCCTTACAATTCACCATTACTTTTAGTGACTAAGAAAAGCGAAGATAATAAAAAAAATGGCGCCTAGTAGTAGATTTCCGTAAATTAAACGACAAGATAGTAAATGATAAATTCCCATTAACTAGAATAGAAGATGTCCTCGACAGACTAGGCAGAGCAAAATATTTTTCTACACTTGACATGACTAGTTCTTTTCACCAAATCCCTTTAAAAAGTAAGTCAAGACCCATTACTGCATTCTCAACATCAGACGGACACTACCAATTTAAAAGACTACCATTCGGACTCAAAATATCTTCAAATAGCTCCAGAGAATGCTTACAATAGCACTTAGTGGTTTAGAATCAGAAGCATTCTTATATGTAGATGATATAATTATTTTCGGCTGCAGCATACAGCATCACAACCAGAACTTAATCAACGTTTTTGAACTTCTAAGAAAATACAATCTTAAACTAAACGCCAGCAAGTGCCATTTCCTAAAATCTGAAGTAATATATTTAGGGCATCTGATAACAAGCAAAGGCATACAAACTGACCCATCTAAATATAAAACAATAGAAAATTATCCCATCCCAACAAATGCAGATGAAGTTAGACGATTCGTTGCTTTCTGTAATTATTACAGACGATTTATTTCCAATTTTGCAGAAGTTGCAAAAAGTCTAAGTTCTCTTCTAAAAAAGAATCAACCTTTCATTTGGTCAAACGAATGTGACACAGCTTTTAAAGATTTAAAACAAAAATTAATTAACCCACCAATCCTACAATACCCAAATTTCGACAAACCTTTCATACTCACCACTGACGCATCCGATTTCGCACTAGGCGCAGTACTCTCACAAGGTGAAATAGGTCATGATTTGCCAATATCTTATGCAAACAAAGCTATACAAAACATGACATAAATAAGCCGATTATAGAAAAAGAATTATTAGCTATCCATTGGGGTATAAACTTTTTCCGACCTTATCTTTACGGAAGAAAATTTATAGTTGTAACTGATCATATTAGTTAGTATCATTATTTTCGCATAAAAATCCATCTTCAAAATTAACAAGAATTAGAATAGACTTATCAGACTATAATTTTGAGATAATCTACAAACAAGGTTCGGCAAATACGAATGCCGATGCACTCTCAAGAATAAAGGTTGACAGTCACATCCTAAAATCCATGTTGGTAAATAACGATAGTAATAAAAGCCAAAGTGATTGCGACTCCAAGGAGCGGATCATGGCAATAACAAGGGGTATGGCAAAAAACATTGCCAATAAAAATAATAACACTAAGGAGAACTACACATCTCATCGACGGAATTCGCATGACCAGGCGTTCCTTCATATGTGGGATTGTACATCCACAACTGACGTCAGAGTATTAGTATTGAAATAAATAAAAATGAAGTTATTGTGAGATGCAGCGATAATCCAGCGAAACACGTTTCGACCCTGGAGAAGCTCGTATCAGATTTAAAAAGGGTACCCACAAAAGAAATAGCGTTTAGTGAAGAAGATTTAATATTCACATATATTGAAAAAGAAAAATTAAAAGATATTTATAATAGGTTGCAACCAGATAATAACCACTCGCTCATGAAAATACTTATATATAAACCCCCTAAAAGAATAATTAAAAATGAAGAAAAATTGAACATTATAAAGGATTACCACAACACACCGCATGGAGGACATTTAGGCATACGAAAGACAGTAACAAAACTTAAACAAAAACACGTCTGGAAAAATATGAGACAAATGGTAAAGAAATTTGTAAACGCTTGTGAACTATGCACTAAAAATAAACAAACTAGACACATTAAAGAAAAAATGATAATAACAGATACGAATACCAGTTTTGAAACCATACAAATAGATACAGTAGGACCTCTTAGAATATCAAATGGATATAGATATATATTGACAATGCAATGTGAACTCACCAAATATGTTGTTGCAAACCCTATTGAAAATAAAGACGGAAAAACCATAGCCAAAACATAAGTAGAAGAATTCATTTTAAAATACGGATGTTTTAAAATTCTTAAATCCGATAACGGAACCGAATTCAAAAATGAACTAATGAAAAATATATGCGAAATGTTAAAAATAAAACAAGTTCATTCATCACTTTATCACCATCAAAGCATAGGTTCTATAGAAAGAAACCATAGAGTTCTCAATGAATTTCTTTTAAATTTTACCGAAGACCATGAATGGGATATTTGGATTCCATATTAGGCATTTTCATATAACACAACACCACATATGGACACTAATTATACACCATACGAATTAATATTTGGAAAACTATGTTATTTACCTAACGATGTAATAAATAATAATAAAAAAATATACGATTTAGAAAACTATGTAAATGAAATAAAAACTAGACTTAAGTACGCAATTACAGAAACTCATTTAATTATTGACAATGTGAAAAGTAAAAGAAAATTAGAATACGATAAAAATACAAATATTTCAGATTTTAAAATAGGAGAGTTAGTATTTGTAAAACTAGAAAGTAAGAAAAAATTACAAAGGCCCTACCATGGACCATATAAAATAATTGAAACAAATAATGTAAACACAATAGTAGAGATAAAAGGAGAACACAAAAAACTCCACAATAATAGCCTTAAGAAATATAATATAGATGAATGAAATAAGTAAAATAATAAAAACACTAATATAAATATAAACTGCACTTAAATGACTACATAAGCACGCCACATGTAAAGCACTTGCGAATACTACAATTTCAAATGTATCTTGAAAAATTATTCCCCAAATAATAAATTATTCCCCGGATAATTTTTCGCTTGAGGGTGAAGGTGTAGTGTTTCTATACTCATCATAAAACCTACCTCATCCCAACATACTTTAAAAACAATAACAATGAAACTTAAAACTACGCTAGGGCTAACAACTAAATTTGAAACATTAGAAGCTCTCAAAACAAACTTAAAAGACAAATACAAGCACACTTCTACAATATCACAAGTTCATACAAAATTAGCACAGATCACACAAAGGAACCAATCAGTAACAATATACAAAGACAGATTAGTTTCATTAATCACTGATTTAAACAACCTTCAAATAGGGGAATTACCCGATACTGCAACCGATGCTGAGAAAAAGGTAATCAGCAAAATTAACGAAAGCTATGCTCTAACTGCTTTCAACGATTTTGAAGTAGTAATCAACAGCATAGAACCCAAAATAGAAAGATTAGCCAACTACAATATACTTAAAACAAAGACTAGATACGATTTAAAGAGAATACAAACATTGCTAAAAGAATTAAAAATTGCTCAAACTGACAAGAATTCAAAAACAGTCCTACAACAAATATGCGAAAAATATCAAGACATTTTTCATCTCAAAGATGAACCTCTAACAACCAATAATTTTTACACACAAAGACTTAATATTACGGATTCCTTCCCGGCACTTATCTGCCGAAAGAAAGAGTGCAACTCAACATCCAAAACCTCAACCCGGAACTTTTAAGTAAGGACTGGCAGGTGGAGGAAATGGGGCCGCACAATGATAAAGGCATGGAGATTGTGGTGAGACTCAGTCACAAATCCATGCCACTACTGCGCAAATGTGGCTACAAAATACGCGTCGGCATTACCCGATGCAAGATAAGACCATTTGTGACGGTATACAAGTAGAAAAGTGGGGAAACGACTAGCCGGCATGAAGATACGCCAAATTAATCTTCATCACAGCAAAGCCGCTAGCGCCAACCTAGTACAATCTATGACAAGCGGCAATATTGATCTAGCTCTGGTGCAAGAACCTTGGGTAGTTCGAGGTCAAATACGAGGGCTTAGAACCTTCCTTTTCTGACCACAGAAGTATTGAATTTGAAATTGGAGATAATATAAAACAAAAAGAACCATATAGAAATCCCAGAAAAACTAACTGGGATCGTTTTGTCACAAAAGTAGAGGAAAAACAAAACATATTACAAGGCCTGAATTATGAGCCACCTAAAGATATTGACAATACGATTGAGACACTGAACCTGATTCTCAAAAGCGCATACGAAACATCTTGCCCCGTAATAGCTCCGAGTACAAAAACATCACCCCATTGGTGGAATAAAGAGCTGCAACATCTAAGAAAAGAAGCAAGAAAACTCTTCAATGCCGCAAGAAGAAGCAATGCAGAGTCCGATTGGGACCTCTACAAAGAAGGTCAAAGAAAGTTCAAAAATGCAACCCAAAGCGCAAAACGAACATCTTGGAGGACTTTCTGCAATGGCATTGAGGGATACCCTGAATCAGCAAGATTGAGAAAAGTCCTCTCAAAGGAACCGGTAACCCCTGGCTATCTTATAGATAACAGTGGCAGATGGACTCAATCCTGCACCGAAACAATGGAACTCCTACTAAATACACACTTCCCTGGGTGTGTTAAGACGCAGCCCAAACCGGGCACAGATGCCAATTACGAAATTCCCCACAATAATATAGTGCCGGAGAAAGTAATTAGTGAGAAAGGAATAGAGTGGGCAATTGACTCCTTCTCCTCATACAAATCACCAGGCATTGATGGTATTAATCCAATAATGCTTCAAAAGGCAAAGCATCTGTTAATACCAGTGTTAAAAGAACTATTCATGCGATGTATTATGTACACACATATACCTGCAACTTGGCGAGAAGTCAAAGTTGTATTTATACCCAAAGCCGGTAAACCAACTCATACTACGCCAAAAGATTTCAGACCAATAAGCCTAACATCGTTTGTGCTTAAAACATTCGAGAAACTACTCGATGTATTTATACGTAGCATGCTTAATACAGGAACCTTATCCCAGAACCAGCATGCGTACATGAAAGGAAAAAGTGTTGAAACTGCCCTTCATGCAGTAGTCAGTACTATAGACAAATCACTCGATCAAAAAGAATACACATTAGCAGCCTTTCTCGACATTGAAGGCGCTTTCAACAATGTTGAGGCTAGTGCTATAGAAAGAAACTTAATAAGCATGAACATTTACAATAGTATTACTCAAATAATACTAAGCCTGTTAAACAAAAGAAACGTAAACAACTCCCTCGCTAACACAGAATTGAAAATGACTGCCTCAAGAGGTACACCCCTAAGGCGGGGTTATTTCACCACTGCTGTGGATATTAGTTGTGAATGAGGTCTTAGTACTGCTTAATAATAATGGGATAAAAGTCATTGCCTACGCAGATGACCTAGTCATAATGGCCACGGGGAAATTCCTAGACACCATCAGTGATATCCTCCAAAGAGCTATCAACACACTGAACAAATGGGCCCAAAAATGCGGCTTAGGTATTAATCCCCAAAAAACAGAACTAGTTCTATTCACGAACAAACGAATAATTCCACAATTCCATCTGCCATCAATTGAAGGCACACCCCTTAAGTTATCCGAAAGCGCGAAATACCTGGGAATCATACTTGATAGGAAATTCAACTGGAAAATGAATGTCCAAGAAAGAGTCAAAAAGGCATCCATCGCATTCTACTCATGCAGCAGAATTTTTGGGAAAAACTGGGGCCCAAAACCCAAGGTAATTCTATGGATGTACACTGCGATAGTGAGACCGATATTGACGTATGGATGCTTAGTTTGGTGGAAAGCCGCTAACAAAGATACAAACCTTAAGGCATTGACTAACATCCAGAGACTTGCATGCATTGGATCAACCAGTGCCTTGCGCACGACACCCACGGCGGGCTTAGAAACCATACTTAACCTTCTGCCACTTGACCTTTATATGCAGGAAACTGCAGCAAAAAGCGCTCTCAGGATTAGCCAATCTAATCTATGGAGATCCAGTTTAACTGGACACTCTGAAATTTGAACATCCACACAGGAACAAATGTAGAGTCTGACTACATAGTTCCCTTTACAGATTTTAAAAGGCCATTCCAATGCTTGTTCCCAAGTGAAGAGAAGTGGACTAATAATGAAGTCTTACAACCTACAACCAAATCTATCTTTACAGACGGCTCAAAAATGGATATAGGTACTGGGGCTGGCTTCTTCTCAGAAGCTTTGAATATAGAAGGCTCAATCAGACTTCCCAATAACAGCAGTGTATTCCAAGCAGAGGTTCTAGCAGTAACGAAAGCTGCCAAAGTGGCATCAATGATGGCACTACCCCGAGAGGATATTACCATTCTCATCGATAGCCAGGCAGCGATAAAAGCAATTTCTTCTGTTCAAATAAAGTCCAAGCTTGTGAAAAGCTGTCGCGAAGAGCTTAAAGTTCTTGCCACACAGCATAATATAACACTCTGCTGGGTCCCCGGTCACGCGGGCATCATGGGAAATGAAAAAGCCGATGAATTGGCAAGAAAAGGCTCAGCACTTAGCCTAGAACTCTCAGAAAGGAGCGTAAAACTACCGTTATGCGACCTAAAACTTAATATAATGTGTGAAATCCTGGCAAAAGCCAACTCGAGATGGGCAAACTTAAACACTTGTGAGGTAGCTAGGAAACTGTGGCCGCAGTACGATAAAAATAGAACGAATGCATTCATTTAAAAAGACAGGAAGTCAGTATCGACGTTGGTAGGTGTTTTAACTGGCCATGACATGCTAAGATATCACGCCAAAAAACTACGTCTAACTGAAAACGATCTGTGTAGAGGTTGCATTGACGAGGAAGAACATGAGGATATAACCCGCTACCTCTGTCACTGCCCCAGTCTATGCCATCTAAGAAATAAAACTCTGGGGAAATACTTCTTCGAAAGCATCAAAGAACTATCAGAGTGCCCAATATCAAATCTATATCGATTCGCAAGAGGAAACGGATGGTTGAACACCCCGGGATGATACTAAGGAACTAAATATGGAGTACGAGTATGGTAAGAGGAGGAATTGGTAAACCCTCAAATGAGCATCACAATGGGTCTACATTGACCTAAGTGCGCTGGGGCTGAGCTATTGGCCCTCTTACAGCAACCCACAAACCTAACCTAACCTAAAATATTACGGATAAAAACCCAGTATACATAAAAAACTACAGACTAAAACAGACACAAAATTCAGAAATAAAAAAACAAGTAGTCGATCTGCTAGATAATGATATTATAGAACATTCAGTTAGTCCTTACAATTCACCATTACTTTTAGTGACTAAGAAAAGCGAAGATAATAAAAAAAATGGCGCCTAGTAGTAGATTTCCGTAAATTAAACGACAAGATAGTAAATGATAAATTCCCATTAACTAGAATAGAAGATGTCCTCGACAGACTAGGCAGAGCAAAATATTTTTCTACACTTGACATGACTAGTTCTTTTCACCAAATCCCTTTAAAAAGTAAGTCAAGACCCATTACTGCATTCTCAACATCAGACGGACACTACCAATTTAAAAGACTACCATTCGGACTCAAAATATCTTCAAATAGCTCCAGAGAATGCTTACAATAGCACTTAGTGGTTTAGAATCAGAAGCATTCTTATATGTAGATGATATAATTATTTTCGGCTGCAGCATACAGCATCACAACCAGAACTTAATCAACGTTTTTGAACTTCTAAGAAAATACAATCTTAAACTAAACGCCAGCAAGTGCCATTTCCTAAAATCTGAAGTAATATATTTAGGGCATCTGATAACAAGCAAAGGCATACAAACTGACCCATCTAAATATAAAACAATAGAAAATTATCCCATCCCAACAAATGCAGATGAAGTTAGACGATTCGTTGCTTTCTGTAATTATTACAGACGATTTATTTCCAATTTTGCAGAAGTTGCAAAAAGTCTAAGTTCTCTTCTAAAAAAGAATCAACCTTTCATTTGGTCAAACGAATGTGACACAGCTTTTAAAGATTTAAAACAAAAATTAATTAACCCACCAATCCTACAATACCCAAATTTCGACAAACCTTTCATACTCACCACTGACGCATCCGATTTCGCACTAGGCGCAGTACTCTCACAAGGTGAAATAGGTCATGATTTGCCAATATCTTATGCAAACAAAGCTATACAAAACATGACATAAATAAGCCGATTATAGAAAAAGAATTATTAGCTATCCATTGGGGTATAAACTTTTTCCGACCTTATCTTTACGGAAGAAAATTTATAGTTGTAACTGATCATATTAGTTAGTATCATTATTTTCGCATAAAAATCCATCTTCAAAATTAACAAGAATTAGAATAGACTTATCAGACTATAATTTTGAGATAATCTACAAACAAGGTTCGGCAAATACGAATGCCGATGCACTCTCAAGAATAAAGGTTGACAGTCACATCCTAAAATCCATGTTGGTAAATAACGATAGTAATAAAAGCCAAAGTGATTGCGACTCCAAGGAGCGGATCATGGCAATAACAAGGGGTATGGCAAAAAACATTGCCAATAAAAATAATAACACTAAGGAGAACTACACATCTCATCGACGGAATTCGCATGACCAGGCGTTCCTTCATATGTGGGATTGTACATCCACAACTGACGTCAGAGTATTAGTATTGAAATAAATAAAAATGAAGTTATTGTGAGATGCAGCGATAATCCAGCGAAACACGTTTCGACCCTGGAGAAGCTCGTATCAGATTTAAAAAGGGTACCCACAAAAGAAATAGCGTTTAGTGAAGAAGATTTAATATTCACATATATTGAAAAAGAAAAATTAAAAGATATTTATAATAGGTTGCAACCAGATAATAACCACTCGCTCATGAAAATACTTATATATAAACCCCCTAAAAGAATAATTAAAAATGAAGAAAAATTGAACATTATAAAGGATTACCACAACACACCGCATGGAGGACATTTAGGCATACGAAAGACAGTAACAAAACTTAAACAAAAACACGTCTGGAAAAATATGAGACAAATGGTAAAGAAATTTGTAAACGCTTGTGAACTATGCACTAAAAATAAACAAACTAGACACATTAAAGAAAAAATGATAATAACAGATACGAATACCAGTTTTGAAACCATACAAATAGATACAGTAGGACCTCTTAGAATATCAAATGGATATAGATATATATTGACAATGCAATGTGAACTCACCAAATATGTTGTTGCAAACCCTATTGAAAATAAAGACGGAAAAACCATAGCCAAAACATAAGTAGAAGAATTCATTTTAAAATACGGATGTTTTAAAATTCTTAAATCCGATAACGGAACCGAATTCAAAAATTAACTAATGAAAAATATATGCGAAATGTTAAAAATAAAACAAGTTCATTCATCACTTTATCACCATCAAAGCATAGGTTCTATAGAAAGAAACCATAGAGTTCTCAATGAATTTCTTTTAAATTTTACCGAAGACCATGAATGGGATATTTGGATTCCATATTACGCATTTTCATATAACACAACACCACATATGGACACTAATTATACACCATACGAATTAATATTTGGAAAACTATGTTATTTACCTAACGATGTAATAAATAATAATAAAAAAATATACGATTTAGAAAACTATGTAAATGAAATAAAAACTAGACTTAAGTACGCAATTACAGAAACTCATTTAATTATTGACAATGTGAAAAGTAAAAGAAAATTAGAATACGATAAAAATACAAATATTTCAGATTTTAAAATAGGTGAGTTAGTATTTGTAAAACTAGAAAGTAAGAAAAAATTACAAAGGCCCTACCATGGACCATATAAAATAATTGAAACAAATAATGTAAACACAATAGTAGAGATAAAAGGAGAACACAAAAAACTCCACAATAATAGCCTTAAGAAATATAATATAGATGAATGAAATAAGTAAAATAATAAAAACACTAATATAAATATAAACTGCACTTAAATGACTACATAAGCACGCCACATGTAAAGCACTTGCGAATACTACAATTTCAAATGTATCTTGAAAAATTATTCCCCAAATAATAAATTATTCCCCGGATAATTTTTCGCTTGAGGGTGAAGGTGTAGTGTTTCTATACTCATCATAAAACCTACCTCATCCCAACATACTTTAAAAACAATAACAATGAAACTTAAAACTACGCTAGGGCTAACAACTAAATTTGAAACATTAGAAGCTCTCAAAACAAACTTAAAAGACAAATACAAGCACACTTCTACAATATCACAAGTTCATACAAAATTAGCACAGATCACACAAAGGAACCAATCAGTAACAATATACAAAGACAGATTAGTTTCATTAATCACTGATTTAAACAACCTTCAAATAGGGGAATTACCCGATACTGCAACCGATGCTGAGAAAAAGGTAATCAGCAAAATTAACGAAAGCTATGCTCTAACTGCTTTCAACGATTTTGAAGTAGTAATCAACAGTATAGAACCCAAAATAGAAAGATTAGCCAACTACAATATACTTAAAACAAAGACTAGATACGATTTAAAGAGAATACAAACATTGCTAAAAGAATTAAAAATTGCTCAAACTGACAAGAATTCAAAAACAGTCCTACAACAAATATGCGAAAAATATCAAGACATTTTTCATCTCAAAGATGAACCTCTAACAACCAATAATTTTTACACACAAAGACTTAATATTACGGATTCCTTCCCGGCACTTATCTGCCGAAAGAAAGAGTGCAACTCAACATCCAAAACCTCAACCCGGAACTTTTAAGTAAGGACTGGCAGGTGGAGGAAATGGGGCCGCACAATGATAAAGGCATGGAGATTGTGGTGAGACTCAGTCACAAATCCATGCCACTACTGCGCAAATGTGGCTACAAAATACGCGTCGGCATTACCCGATGCAAGATAAGACCATTTGTGACGGTATACAAGTAGAAAAGTGGGGAAACGACTAGCCGGCATGAAGATACGCCAAATTAATCTTCATCACAGCAAAGCCGCTAGCGCCAACCTAGTACAATCTATGACAAGCGGCAATATTGATCTAGCTCTGGTGCAAGAACCTTGGGTAGTTCGAGGTCAAATACGAGGGCTTAGAACCTTCCTTTTCTGACCACAGAAGTATTGAATTTGAAATTGGAGATAATATAAAACAAAAAGAACCATATAGAAATCCCAGAAAAACTAACTGGGATCGTTTTGTCACAAAAGTAGAGGAAAAACAAAACATATTACAAGGCCTGAATTATGAGCCACCTAAAGATATTGACAATACGATTGAGACACTGAACCTGATTCTCAAAAGCGCATACGAAACATCTTGCCCCGTAATAGCTCCGAGTACAAAAACATCACCCCATTGGTGGAATAAAGAGCTGCAACATCTAAGAAAAGAAGCAAGAAAACTCTTCAATGCCGCAAGAAGAAGCAATGCAGAGTCCGATTGGGACCTCTACAAAGAAGGTCAAAGAAAGTTCAAAAATGCAACCCAAAGCGCAAAACGAACATCTTGGAGGACTTTCTGCAATGGCATTGAGGGATACCCTGAATCAGCAAGATTGAGAAAAGTCCTCTCAAAGGAACCGGTAACCCCTGGCTATCTTATAGATAACAGTGGCAGATGGACTCAATCCTGCACCGAAACAATGGAACTCCTACTAAATACACACTTCCCTGGGTGTGTTAAGACGCAGCCCAAACCGGGCACAGATGCCAATTACGAAATTCCCCACAATAATATAGTGCCGGAGAAAGTAATTAGTGAGAAAGGAATAGAGTGGGCAATTGACTCCTTCTCCTCATACAAATCACCAGGCATTGATGGTATTAATCCAATAATGCTTCAAAAGGCAAAGCATCTGTTAATACCAGTGTTAAAAGAACTATTCATGCGATGTATTATGTACACACATATACCTGCAACTTGGCGAGAAGTCAAAGTTGTATTTATACCCAAAGCCGGTAAACCAACTCATACTACGCCAAAAGATTTCAGACCAATAAGCCTAACATCGTTTGTGCTTAAAACATTCGAGAAACTACTCGATGTATTTATACGTAGCATGCTTAATCCAGGAACCTTATCCCAGAACCAGCATGCGTACATGAAAGGAAAAAGTGTTGAAACTGCCCTTCATGCAGTAGTCAGTACTATAGACAAATCACTCGATCAAAAAGAATACACATTAGCAGCCTTTCTCGACATTGAAGGCGCTTTCAACAATGTTGAGGCTAGTGCTATAGAAAGAAACTTAATAAGCATGAACATTTACAACAGTATTACTCAAATAATACTAAGCCTGTTAAACAAAAGAAACGTAAACAACTCCCTCGCTAACACAGAATTGAAAATGACTGCCTCAAGAGGTACACCCCTAAGGCGGGGTTATTTCACCACTGCTGTGGATATTAGTTGTGAATGAGGTCTTAGTACTGCTTAATAATAATGGGATAAAAGTCATTGCCTACGCAGATGACCTAGTCATAATGGCCACGGGGAAATTCCTAGACACCATCAGTGATATCCTCCAAAGAGCTATCAACACACTGAACAAATGGGCCCAAAAATGCGGCTTAGGTATTAATCCCCAAAAAACAGAACTAGTTCTATTCACGAACAAACGAATAATTCCACAATTCCATCTGCCATCAATTGAAGGCACACCCCTTAAGTTATCCGAAAGCGCGAAATACCTGGGAATCATACTTGATAGGAAATTCAACTGGAAAATGAATGTCCAAGAAAGAGTCAAAAAGGCATCCATCGCATTCTACTCATGCAGCAGAATTTTTGGGAAAAACTGGGGCCCAAAACCCAAGGTAATTCTATGGATGTACACTGCGATAGTGAGACCGATATTGACGTATGGATGCTTAGTTTGGTGGAAAGCCGCTAACAAAGCTACAAACCTTAAGGCATTGACTAACATCCAGAGACTTGCATGCATTGGATCAACCAGTGCCTTGCGCACGACACCCACGGCGGGCTTAGAAACCATACTTAACCTTCTGCCACTTGACCTTTATATGCAGGAAACTGCAGCAAAAAGCGCTCTCAGGATTAGCCAATCTAATCTATGGAGATCCAGTTTAACTGGACACTCTGAAATTTGAACATCCACACAGGAACAAATGTAGAGTCTGACTACATAGTTCCCTTTACAGATTTTAAAAGGCCATTCCAATGCTTGTTCCCAAGTGAAGAGAAGTGGACTAATAATGAAGTCTTACAACCTACAACCAAATCTATCTTTACAGACGGCTCAAAAATGGATATAGGTACTGGGGCTGGCTTCTTCTCAGAAGCTTTGAATATAGAAGGCTCAATCAGACTTCCCAATAACAGCAGTGTATTCCAAGCAGAGGTTCTAGCAGTAACGAAAGCTGCCAAAGTGGCATCAATGATGGCACTACCCCGAGAGGATATTACCATTCTCATCGATAGCCAGGCAGCGATAAAAGCAATTTCTTCTGTTCAAATAAAGTCCAAGCTTGTGAAAAGCTGTCGCGAAGAGCTTAAAGTTCTTGCCACACAGCATAATATAACACTCTGCTGGGTCCCCGGTCACGCGGGCATCATGGGAAATGAAAAAGCCGATGAATTGGCAAGAAAAGGCTCAGCACTTAGCCTAGAACTCTCAGAAAGGAGCGTAAAACTACCGTTATGCGACCTAAAACTTAATATAATGTGTGAAATCCTGGCAAAAGCCAACTCGAGATGGGCAAACTTAAACACTTGTGAGGTAGCTAGGAAACTGTGGCTGCAGTACGATCAAAATAGAACGAATGCATTCATTCAAAAAGACAGGAAGTCGGTATCGACGTTGGTAGGTGTTTTAACTGGCCATGACATGCTAAGATATCACGCCAAAAAACTACGTCTAACTGAAAACGATCTGTGTAGAGGTTGCATTGACGAGGAAGAACATGAGGATATAACCCGCTACCTCTGTCACTGCCCCAGTCTATGCCATCAAAGAACTATCAGAGTGCCCAATATCAAATCTATAATTAAGAAATCATTTTTCAACAAACACATAAATGAAATTGTAAATAATTTATTGATTATATAAAATTGTTTCATAATTAGTTTAAATTCTATTAACTTAATCTATTTTGCTCTTTTTGTAAAATTAGCTTTAGACTATCTTATAAGATATTGTATCTTACAGTTTATAAGCATTCACGAAATAAAAATAAAAATAAATAAATAAATAAATATCGATTCGCAAGAGGAAACGGATGGTTGAACACCCCGGGATGATACTAAGGAACTAAATATGGAGTACGAGTATGGTAAGAGGAGGAATTGGTAAACCCTCAAATGAGCATCACAATGGGTCTACATTGACCTAAGTGCGCTGGGGCTGAGCTATTGGCCCTCTTACAGCAACCCACAAACCTAACCTAACCTAAAATATTACGGATAAAAACCCAGTATACATAAAAAACTACAGACTAAAACAGACACAAAATTCAGAAATAAAAAAACAAGTAGTCGATCTGCTAGATAATGATATTATAGAACATTCAGTTAGTCCTTACAATTCACCATTACTTTTAGTGACTAAGAAAAGCGAAGATAATAAAAAAAATGGCGCCTAGTAGTAGATTTCCGTAAATTAAACGACAAGATAGTAAATGATAAATTCCCATTAACTAGAATAGAAGATGTCCTCGACAGACTAGGCAGAGCAAAATATTTTTCTACACTTGACATGACTAGTTCTTTTCACCAAATCCCTTTAAAAAGTAAGTCAAGACCCATTACTGCATTCTCAACATCAGACGGACACTACAAATTTAAAAGACTACCATTCGGACTCAAAATATCTTCAAATAGCTCCAGAGAATGCTTACAATAGCACTTAGTGGTTTAGAATCAGAAGCATTCTTATATGTAGATGATATAATTATTTTTGGCTGCAGCATACAGCATCACAACCAGAACTTAATCAACGTTTTTGAACTTCTAAGAAAATACAATCTTAAACTAAACGCCAGCAAGTGCCATTTCCTAAAATCTGAAGTAATATATTTAGGGCATCTGATAACAAGCAAAGGCATACAAACTGACCCATCTAAATATAAAACAATAGAAAATTATCCCATCCCAACAAATGCAGATGAAGTTAGACGATTCGTTGCTTTCTGTTATTATTACAGACGATTTATTTCCAATTTTGCAGAAGTTGCAAAAAGTCTAAGTTCTCTTCTAAAAAAGAATCAACCTTTCATTTGGTCAAACGAATGTGACACAGCTTTTAAAGATTTAAAACAAAAATTAATTAACCCACCAATCCTACAATACCCAAATTTCGACAAACCTTTCATACTCACCACTGACGCATCCGATTTCGCACTAGGCGCAGTACTCTCACAAGGTGAAATAGGTCATGATTTGCCAATATCTTATGCAAACAAAGCTCTACAAAACATGACATAAATAAGCCGATTATAGAAAAAGAATTATTAGCTATCCATTGGGGTATAAACTTTTTCCGACCTTATCTTTACGGAAGAAAATTTATAGTTGTAACTGATCATATTAGTTAGTATCATTATTTTCGCATAAAAATCCATCTTCAAAATTAACAAGAATTAGAATAGACTTATCAGACTATAATTTTGAGATAATCTACAAACAAGGTTCAGCAAATACGAATGCCGATGCACTCTCAAGAATAAAGGTTGACAGTCACATCCTAAAATCCATGTTGGTAAATAACGATAATAATAAAAGCCAAAGTGATTGCGACTCCAAGGAGCGGATTGGCAATAACAAGGGGTATGGCAAAAAACATTGCCAATAAAAATAATAACACTAAGGAGAACTACACATCTCACCGACGGAATTCGCATGACCAGGCGTTCCTTCATATGTGGGATTGTACATCCACAACTGACGTCAGAACTATGAATTTTAAAATTGAAATAGCGAGTTGTAATAATAGAAATAATATTAGTATTGAAATAAATAAAAATGAAGTTATTGTGAGATGCAGCGATAATCCAGCGAAACACGTTTCGACCCTGGAGAAGCTCGTATCAGATTTAAAAAGGGTACCCACAAAAGAAATAGCGCTTAGTGAAGAAGATTTAATATTCACATATATTGAAAAAGAAAAATTAAAAGATATTTATAATAGGTTGCAACCAGATAATAACCACTCGCTCATGAAAATACTTATATATAAACCCCCTAAAAGAATAATTAAAAATGAAGAAAAATTGAACATTATAAAGGATTACCACAACACACCGCATGGAGGACATTTAGGCATACGAAAGACAGTAACAAAACTTAAACAAAAACACGTCTGGAAAAATATGAGACAAATGGTAAAGAAATTTGTAAACGCTTGTGAACTATGCACTAAAAATAAACAAACTAGACACATTAAAGAAAAAATGATAATAACAGATACGAATACCAGTTTTGAAACCATACAAATAGATACAGTAGGACCTCTTAGAATATCAAATGGATATAGATATATATTGACAATGCAATGTGAACTCACCAAATATGTTGTTGCAAACCCTATTGAAAATAAAGACGGAAAAACCATAGCCAAAACATAAGTAGAAGAATTCATTTTAAAATACGGATGTTTTAAAATTCTTAAATCCGATAACGGAACCGAATTCAAAAATGAACTAATGAAAAATATATGCGAAATGTTAAAAATAAAACAAGTTCATTCATCACTTTATCACCATCAAAGCATAGGTTCTATAGAAAGAAACCATAGAGTTCTCAATGAATTTCTTTTAAATTTTACCGAAGACCATGAATGGGATATTTGGATTCCATATTACCATTTTCATATAACACAACACCACATATGGACACTAATTATACACCATACGAATTAATATTTGGAAAACTATGTTATTTACCTAACGATGTAATAAATAATAATAAAAAAATATACGATTTAGAAAACTATGTAAATGAAATAAAAACTAGACTTAAGTACGCAATTACAGAAACTCATTTAATTATTGACAATGTGAAAAGTAAAAGAAAATTAGAATACGATAAAAATACAAATATTTCAGATTTTAAAATAGGAGAGTTAGTATTTGTAAAACTAGAAAGTAAGAAAAAATTACAAAGGCCCTACCATGGACCATATAAAATAATTGAAACAAATAATGTAAACACAATAGTAGAGATAAAAGGAGAACACAAAAAACTCCACAATAATAGCCTTAAGAAATATAATATAGATGAATGAAATAAGTAAAATAATAAAAACACTAATATAAATATAAACTGCACTTAAATGACTACATAAGCACGCCACATGTAAAGCACTTGCGAATACTACAATTTCAAATGTATCTTGAAAAATTATTCCCCAAATAATAAATTATTCCCCGGATAATTTTTCGCTTGAGGGTGAAGGTGTAGTGTTTCTATACTCATCATAAAACCTACCTCATCCCAACATACTTTAAAAACAATAACAATGAAATTTAAAACTACGCTAGGGCTAACAACTAAATTTGAAACATTAGAAGCTCTCAAAACAAACTTAAAAGACAAATACAAGCACACTTCTACAATATCACAAGTTCATACAAAATTAGCACAGATCACACAAAGGAACCAATCAGTAACAATATACAAAGACAGATTAGTTTCATTAATCACTGATTTAAACAACCTTCAAATAGGGGAATTACCCGATACTGCAACCGATGCTGAGAAAAAGGTTATCAGCAAAATTAACGAAAGCTATGCTCTAACTGCTTTCAACGATTTTGAAGTAGTAATCAACAGTATAGAACCCAAAATAGAAAGATTAGCCAACTACAATATACTTAAAACAAAGACTAGATACGATTTAAAGAGAATACAAACATTGCTAAAAGAATTAAAAATTGCTCAAACTGACAAGAATTCAAAAACAGTCCTACAACAAATATGCGAAAAATATCAAGACATTTTTCATCTCAAAGATGAACCTCTAACAACCAATAATTTTTACACACAAAGACTTAATATTACGGATTCCTTCCCGGCACTTATCTGCCGAAAGAAAGAGTGCAACTCAACATCCAAAACCTCAACCCGGAACTTTTAAGTAAGGACTGGCAGGTGGAGGAAATGGGGCCGCACAATGATAAAGGCATGGAGATTGTGGTGAGACTCAGTCACAAATCCATGCCACTACTGCGCAAATGTGGCTACAAAATACGCGTCGGCATTACCCGATGCAAGATAAGACCATTTGTGACGGTATACAAGTAGAAAAGTGGGGAAACGACTAGCCGGCATGAAGATACGCCAAATTAATCTTCATCACAGCAAAGCCGCTAGCGCCAACCTAGTACAATCTATGACAAGCGGCAATATTGATCTAGCTCTGGTGCAAGAACCTTGGGTAGTTCGAGGTCAAATACGAGGGCTTAGAACCTTCCTTTTCTGACCACAGAAGTATTGAATTTGAAATTGGAGATAATATAAAACAAAAAGAACCATATAGAAATCCCAGAAAAACTAACTGGGATCGTTTTGTCACAAAAGTAGAGGAAAAACAAAACATATTACAAGGCCTGAATTATGAGCCACCTAAAGATATTGACAATACGATTGAGACACTGAACCTGATTCTCAAAAGCGCATACGAAACATCTTGCCCCGTAATAGCTCCGAGTACAAAAACATCACCCCATTGGTGGAATAAAGAGCTGCAACATCTAAGAAAAGAAGCAAGAAAACTCTTCAATGCCGCAAGAAGAAGCAATGCAGAGTCCGATTGGGACCTCTACAAAGAAGGTCAAAGAAAGTTCAAAAATGCAACCCAAAGCGCAAAACGAACATCTTGGAGGACTTTCTGCAATGGCATTGAGGGATACCCTGAATCAGCAAGATTGAGAAAAGTCCTCTCAAAGGAACCGGTAACCCCTGGCTATCTTATAGATAACAGTGGCAGATGGACTCAATCCTGCACCGAAACAATGGAACTCCTACTAAATACACACTTCCCTGGGTGTGTTAAGACGCAGCCCAAACCGGGCACAGATGCCAATTACGAAATTCCCCACAATAATATAGTGCCGGAGAAAGTAATTAGTGAGAAAGGAATAGAGTGGGCAATTGACTCCTTCTCCTCATACAAATCACCAGGCATTGATGGTATTAATCCAATAATGCTTCAAAAGGCAAAGCATCTGTTAATACCAGTGTTAAAAGAACTATTCATGCGATGTATTATGTACACACATATACCTGCAACTTGGCGAGAAGTCAAAGTTGTATTTATACCCAAAGCCGGTAAACCAACTCATACTACGCCAAAAGATTTCAGACCAATAAGCCTAACATCGTTTGTGCTTAAAACATTCGAGAAACTACTCGATGTATTTATACGTAGCATGCTTAATCCAGGAACCTTATCCCAGAACCAGCATGCGTACATGAAAGGAAAAAGTGTTGAAACTGCCCTTCATGCAGTAGTCAGTACTATAGACAAATCACTCGATCAAAAAGAATACACATTAGCAGCCTTTCTCGACATTGAAGGCGCTTTCAACAATGTTGAGGCTAGTGCTATAGAAAGAAACTTAATAAGCATGAACATTTACAATAGTATTACTCAAATAATACTAAGCCTGTTAAACAAAAGAAACGTAAACAACTCCCTCGCTAACACAGAATTGAAAATGACTGCCTCAAGAGGTACACCCCTAAGGCGGGGTTATTTCACCACTGCTGTGGATATTAGTTGTGAATGAGGTCTTAGTACTGCTTAATAATAATGGGATAAAAGTCATTGCCTACGCAGATGACCTAGTCATAATGGCCACGGGGAAATTCCTAGACACCATCAGTGATATCCTCCAAAGAGCTATCAACACACTGAACAAATGGGCCCAAAAATGCGGCTTAGGTATTAATCCCCAAAAAACAGAACTAGTTCTATTCACGAACAAACGAATAATTCCACAATTCCATCTGCCATCAATTGAAGGCACACCCCTTAAGTTATCCGAAAGCGCGAAATACCTGGGAATCATACTTGATAGGAAATTGAACTGGAAAATGAATGTCCAAGAAAGAGTCAAAAAGGCATTCATCGCATTCTACTCATGCAGCAGAATTTTTGGGAAAAACTGGGGCCCAAAACCCAAGGTAATTCTATGGATGTACACTGCGATAGTGAGACCGATATTGACGTATGGATGCTTAGTTTGGTGGAAAGCCGCTAACAAAGCTACAAACCTTAAGGCATTGACTAACATCCAGAGACTTGCATGCATTGGATCAACCAGTGCCTTGCGCACGACACCCACGGCGGGCTTAGAAACCATACTTAACCTTCTGCCACTTGACCTTTATATGCAGGAAACTGCAGCAAAAAGCGCTCTCAGGATTAGCCAATCTAATCTATGGAGATCCAGTTTAACTGGACACTCTGAAATTTGAACATCCACACAGGAACAAATGTAGAGTCTGACTACATAGTTCCCTTTACAGATTTTAAAAGGCCATTCCAATGCTTGTTCCCAAGTGAAGAGAAGTGGACTAATAATGAAGTCTTACAACCTACAACCAAATCTATCTTTACAGACGGCTCAAAAATGGATATAGGTACTGGGGCTGGCTTCTTCTCAGAAGCTTTGAATATAGAAGGCTCAATCAGACTTCCCAATAACAGCAGTGTATTCCAAGCAGAGGTTCTAGCAGTAACGAAAGCTGCCAAAGTGGCATCAATGATGGCACTACCCCGAGAGGATATTACCATTCTCATCGATAGCCAGGCAGCGATAAAAGCAATTTCTTCTGTTCAAATAAAGTCCAAGCTTGTGAAAAGCTGTCGCGAAGAGCTTAAAGTTCTTGCCACACAGCATAATATAACACTCTGCTGGGTCCCCGGTCACGCGGTCATCATGGGAAATGAAAAAGCCGATGAATTGGCAAGAAAAGGCTCAGCACTTAGCCTAGAACTCTCAGAAAGGAGCGTAAAACCACCGTTATGCGACCTCAAACTTAATATAATGTGTGAAATCCTGGCAAAAGCCAACTCGAGATGGGCAAACTTAAACACTTGTGAGGTAGCTAGGAAACTGTGGCCGCAGTACGATAAAAATAGAACGAATGCAATCATTCAAAAAGAACATGAGGATATAACCCACTACCTCTGCCACTGCCCCAGTCTATGCCATCTAAGAAATAAAACTCTGGGGAAATACTTCTTCGAAAGCATCAAAGAACTATCAGAGTGCCCAATATCAAATCTATATCGATTCGCAAGAGCAAACGGATGGTTGAACACCCCGGGATGATACTAAGGAACTAAATATGGACTACGAGTATGGTAAGAGGAGGAATTGGTAAACCCTCAAATAGGCATCACAATGGGTCTACATTGACCTAAGTGCGCTGGGGCTGAGCTATTGGCCCTCCTACAGCAACCCGCAAACCTAACCTAACCTAAAATATTACGGATAAAAACCCAGTATACATAAAAAACTACAGACTACCACAGACACAAAATTCAGAAATAAAAAAACAAGTAGTCGACCTGCTAGATAATGATATTATAGAACATTCAGTTAGTCCTTACAATTCACCATTACTTTTAGTGACTAAGAAAAGCGAAGATAATACAAAAAAATGGCGCCTAGTAGTAGATTTCCGTAAATTAAACGACAAGATAGTAAATGATAAATTCCCATTAACTAGAATAAAAGATGTCCTCGACAGACTAGGCAGAGCAAAATATTTTTCTACACTTGACATAACTAGTTCTTTTCACCAAATCCCTTTAGAAAGTGAGTCAAGACCCATTACTGCATTCTCAACATCAGACGGACACTACCAATTTAAAAGACTACCATTCGGACTCAAAATATCCTCAAATAGCTCCAGAGAATGCTTACAATAGCACTTAGTGGTTCAGAATCAGAAGCATTCTTATATGTAGATGATATAATTATTTTCGGCTGCAGCATACAGCATCACAACCAGAACTTAATCAACGTTTTTGAACGTCTAAGAAAGTACAATCTTAAACTAAACGCCAGCAAGTGCCATTCCTAAAATCTGAAGTAATATATTTAGGGCATCTGATAACAAGCAAAGGCATACAAACTGACCCATCTAAATATAAAACAATAGAAAATTATCCCATCCCAACAAATGCAGATGAAGTTAGACGATTCGTTGCTTTCTGTAATTATAACAGACGATTTATTTCCAATTTTGCAGAAGTTGCAAAAAGTCTAAATTCTCTTCTAAAAAAGAATCAACCTTTCATTTGGTCAAGCGAATGTGACACAGCTTTTAAAGATTTAAAACAAAAATTAATTAACCCACCAATCCTACAATACCCAAATTTCGACAAACCTTTCATACTCACCACTGACGCATCCGATTTCACACTAGGCGCAGTACTCTAACAAGGTGAAATAGGTCATGATTTGCCAATATCTTATGCAAGCAAAGCTCTACAAAAACATGACATAAATAAGCCGATTATAGAAAAAGAATTATTAGCTATCCATTGGGGTATAAACTTTTTCCGACCTTATCTTTACGGAAGAAAATTTATAGTTGTAACTGATCATATTAGTTAGTATCATTATTTTCGCATAAAAATCCATCTTCAAAATTAACAAGAATTAGAATAGACTTATCAGACTATAATTTTGAGATAATCTACAAACAAGGTTCAGCAAATACGAATGCCGATGCACTCTCAAGAATAAAGGTTGACAGTGACATTCTAAAATCCATGTTGGTAAATAAAGATAATAACAAAAGCCAAAGTGATTGCGACTCCAAGGAGCGGATCATGGCAATAACAAGGGGTATGGCAAAAAACATTGCCAATAAAAATAATAACACTAAGGAGAACTACACATCTCACCGACGGAATTCGCATGGCCAGGCGTTCCTTCATATGTGGGACTGTACATCCATAACTGACGTCAGAACTATGAATTTTAAAATTGAAATAGCGAGTTCTAATAATAGAAATAATATTAGTATTGAAATAAATAAAAATTAAGTTATTGTGAGATGCAGCGATAATCCAGCGAAACACGTTTCGACCCTGGAGAAGCTCGTATCAGATTTAAAAAGGGTACACACAAAAGAAATAGCCGTTAGTGAAGAAGATTTAATATTCACATATATTGAAAAAGAAAAATTAAAAGATATTTATAATAGGTTGCAACCAGATGATAACCACTCGCTCATGAAAATACTTATATATAAACCCCCTAAAAGAATAATTAAAAATGAAGAAAAATTGAACATTATAAAGGATTACCACAACACACCGCATGGAGGACATTTAGGCATACGAAAGACAGTAACAAAACTTAAACAAAAACACGTCTGGAAAAATATGAGACAAATGGTAAAGAAATTTGTAAACGCTTGTGAACTATGCACTAAAAATAAACAAACTAGACACATTAAAGAAAAAATGATAATAACAGATACGCCTACCAGTTTTGAAACCATACAAATAGATACAGTAGGACCTCTTAGAATATCAAATGGATATAGATATATATTGACAATGCAATGTGAACTCACCAAATATGTTGTTGCACACCCTTTTGAAAATAAAGACGGAAAAACCATAGCCAAAACATTAGTAGAAGAATTCATTTTAAAATACGGATGTTTTAAAATTCTTAAATCCGATAACGGAACCGAATTCAAAAATGAACTAATGAAAAATATATGCGAAATGTTAAAAATAAAACAAGTTCATTCATCACTTTATCACCATCAAAGCATAGGTTCTATAGAAAGAAACCATAGAGTTCTCAATGAATTTCTTTTAAATTTTACCGAAGACCATGAATGGGATATTTGGATTCCATATTACGCATTTTCATATAACACAACACCACATATGGACACTAATTATACACCATACGAATTAATATTTGGAAAACTATGTTATTTACCTAACGATGTAATAAATAATAATAAAAAAATATACGATTTAGAAAACTATGTAAATGAAATAAAAACTAGACTTAGTACGCAATTACAGAAACTCATTTAATTATTGACAATGTGAAAAGTAAAAGAAAATTAGAATACGATAAAAATACAAATATTTCAGATTTTAAAATAGGAGAGTTAGTATTTGTAAAACTAGAAAGTAAGAAAAAATTACAAAGGCCCTACCATGGACCATATAAAATAATTGAAACAAATAATGTAAACACAATAGTAGAGATAAAAGGAGAACACAAAAAACTCCACAATAATAGCCTTAAGAAATATAATATAGATGAATGAAATAAGTAAAATAATAAAAACACTAATATAAATATAAACTGCACTTAAATGACTACATAAGCACGCCACATGTAAAGCACTTGCGAATACTACAATTTCAAATGTATCTTGAAAAATTATTCCCCAAAATAATAAATTATTCCCCTGATAATTTTTCGCTTGAGGGTGAGGGTGTAGTGTTTCTATACTCATCACAAAACCTACCTCATCCCAACATACTTTAAAAACAATAACAATGAAACTTAAAACTGCGCTAGGGCTAACAACTAAATTTGAAACATTAGAAGCTCTCAAAACAAACTTAAAAGACAAATACAAGCACACTTCTACAATATCACAAGTTCATACAAAATTAGCACAAATCACACAAAGGAACCAATCAGTAACAATATACAAAGACAGATTAGTTTCACTAATCACTGATTTAAACAACCTTCAAATAGGGGAATTACCCGATACTGCAACCGATGCTGAGAAAAAGGTAATCAGCAAAATTAACGAAAGCTATGCTCTAACTGTTTTCAACGATTTTGAAGTAGTAATCAACAGTATAGAACCCAAAATAGAAAGATTAGCCAACTACAATATACTTAAAACAAAGACTAGATACGATTTAAAGAGAATACAAACATTGCTAAAAGAATTAAAAATTGCTCAAACTGACAAGAATTCAAAAACAGTCCTACAACAAATATGCGAAAAATATCAAGACATTTTTCATCTCAAAGATGAACCTCTAACAACCAATAATTTTTACACACAAAGACTTAATATTACGGATTCCTTCCCGGCACTTATCTGCCGAAAGAAAGAGTGCAACTCAACATCCAAAACCTCAACCCGGAACTTTTAAGTAAGGACTGGCAGGTGGAGGAAATGGGGCCGCACAATGATAAAGGCATGGAGATTGTGGTGAGACTCAGTCACAAATCCATGCCACTACTGCGCAAATGTGGCTACAAAATACGCGTCGGCATTACCCGATGCAAGATAAGACCATTTGTGACGGTATACAAGTAGAAAAGTGGGGAAACGACTAGCCGGCATGAAGATACGCCAAATTAATCTTCATCACAGCAAAGCCGCTAGCGCCAACCTAGTACAAGCTATGACAAGCGGCAATATTGATCTAGCTCTGGTGCAAGAACCTTGGGTAGTTCGAGGTCAAATACGAGGGCTTAGATCGAAAGACCTGGTAACGTATGCCTTTCCACAGAACAATGAATGTACAGTTCGAACTTGCATTGTAGCTAAAAGTCAGGTTAACCTATTTCTTTTACCCACCCACAGCAATATTGACCAGACCGCTGTAAAATGCGAAAGACAGAATGGCTATCCAATCGTCTTCGCATCAATTTACATGCCACATGGGACGGACGATCCCCCCAACGAAATGACGAAGGAGCTTGTCATAAAAGCTCGAGATAATAGATGGGACCTTATCCTCGGATGTGATGCTAACTCCCATCATGTACAATGGGGTAGTACAAATACCAACCCACGAGGTGAGTCAATTCTTGAATTTATTATAGAACATAATTTAGTTATAGGAAACATAGGCAACGAACCAACATTCGTTACTAGAAATAGAAGGGAAGTGCTAGACAAAACCCTTATTAACAACTCTAACTCTTTTTCGTAAAGTGGCTGGAAAGTATCTACTGAACCTTCCTTTTCTGACCACAGAAGTATTGAATTTGAAATTGGAGATAATATAAAACAAAAAGAACCATATAGAAATCCCAGAAAAACTAACTGGGATCGTTTTGTCACAAAAGTAGAGGAAAAACAAAACATATTACAAGGCCTGAATTATGAGCCACCTAAAGATATTGACAATACGGTTGAGACACTGAACCTGATTCTCAAAAGCGCATACGAAACAACTTGCCCCGTAATAGCTCCGAGTACAAAAACATCACCCCATTGGTGGAATAAAGAGCTGCAACATCTAAGAAAAGAAGCAAGAAAACTCTTCAATGCCGCAAGAAGAAGCAATGCAGAGTCCGATTGGGACCTCTACAAAGAAGGTCAAAGAAAGTTCAAAAATGCAACCCAAAGCGCAAAACGAACATCTTGGAGGACTTTCTGCAATGGCATTGAGGGATACCCTGAATCAGCAAGATTGAGAAAAGTCCTCTCAAAGGAACCGGTAACCCCTGGCTATCTTATAGATAACAGTGGCAGATGGACTCAATCCTGCACCGAAACAATGGAACTCCTACTAAATACACACTTCCCTGGGTGTGTTAAGACGCAGCCCAAACCGGGCACAGATGCCAATTACAAAAATCCCCACAATAATATAGTCCCGGAAAAAGTAATTAGTGAGAAAGGAATAGAGTGGGCAATTGACTCCTTCTCCTTATACAAATCACCAGGCATTGATGGTATTAATCCAATAATGCTTCAAAAGGCAAAGCACCTGTTAATACCAGTGTTAAAAGAACTATTCATGCGATGTATTATGTACACACATATACCTGCAACTTGGCGAGAAGTCAAAGTTGTATTTATACCCAAAGCCGGTAAACCAACTCATACTACGCCAAAAGATTTCAGACCAATAAGCCTAACATCATTTGTGCTTAAAACATTCGAGAAACTACTCGATGTATTTTTACGTAGCATGCTTAATCCAGGAACCTTATCCCAGAACCAGCATGCGTACATGAAAGGAAAAAGTGTTGAAACTGCCCTTCATGCAGTAGTCAGTACTATAGACAAATCACTAGATAAAAAAGAATACATATTAGCAGCCTTTCTCGACATTGAAGGCGCTTTCAACAATGTTGAGGCTAGTGCTATAGAAAGAAACTTATTAAGCATGAACATTGACAACAGTATTACTCAAATAATACTGCCCTTCATGCAGTAGTCAGTACTATAGACAAATCACTAGATAAAAAAGAATACATATTAGCAGCCTTTCTCGACATTGAAGGCGCTTTCAACAATGTTGAGGCTAGTGCTATAGAAAGAAACTTATTAAGCATGAACATTGACAACAGTATTACTCAAATAATACTAAGCCTATTAAACAATAGAAACGTAAACACCTCCCTCGCTAACACAGAATTGAAAATGAATGCCTCAAGAGGTACACCCCAAGGCGGGGTTATTTCACCACTGCTGTGGATATTAGTTGTGAATGAGGTCTTAGTACTGCTAAATAATAATAGGATAAGTCATTGCCTACGCAGATGACCTAGTCATAATGGCCACGGGGACACCATCAGTGATATCCTCCAAAGAGCTATCAACACACTGAACAAATGGGCCCAAAAATGCGGCTTAGGTATTAATCCCCAAAAAACAGAACTAGTTCTATTCACGAACAAACGAATAATTCCACAATTCCATCTGCCATCAATTGAAGGCACACCCCTTAAGTTATCCGAAAGCGCGAAATACCTGGGAATCATACTTGATAGGAAATTGAACTGGAAAATGAATGTCCAAGAAAGAGTCAAAAAGGCATCCATCGCATTCTACTAATGCAGCAGAATTTTTGGGAAAAACTGGGGCAGAAAACCCAAGGTAATTCTATGGATGTACACTGCGATAGTGAGACCGATATTGACGTATGGATGCTTAGTTTGGTGGAAAGCCGCTAACAAAGCTACAAACCTTAAGGCATTGACTAACATCCAGAGACTTGCATGCATTGGATCAACCAGTGCCTTGCGCACGACACCCACGGCGGGCTTAGAAACCATACTTAACCTTCTGCCACTTGACCTTTATATGCAGGAAACTGCAGAAAAAAGCGCTCTCAGGATTAGCCAATCTAATCTATGGAGATCCAGTTTAACTGGACACTCTGAAATTTTGAACATCCACACAGGATCAAATGTAGAGTCTGACTACATAGTTCCCTTTACAGATTTTGAAAGGTCATTCCAATGCTTGTTCCCAAGTGAAGAGAAGTGGACTAATAATGAAGTCTTACAACCTACAACCAAATCTATTTTTACAGACGGCTCAAAAATGGATAGAGGTACTGGGGCTGTCTTCTTCTCAGAAGCTTTGAATATACAGGGTGAGTCATGAGCAATGCGACAAAATGCTAGGGCGTGTAGGTTGCGTTGAGACAAGAAAAAAATCGTATGGGAGGGGGGGGTCTATTCCCCTCCGTTTAGCCGGGAGGGGCAATTTTCGAAAAAAACTGACTTAAAATGGGAAAAAAAATATTTAAAATCAACGGCTTCATTCACAATGCTGTGCGATACGTTTTTGAAAAGCCAATAACTTTTTCTTTCATTCTGTGTTTAAATAAATCTATTCTAAGAAATAGTTTTTGAAATATTAATTTTCAAAATCAAAATTTTGAAAAAAAAAATTGAAAAAAAAATTTCAAATTCATTTTTTTCAAAATTTTACGTAATTAAGTGCTAATTTTAATTTCAAAATTCAATGCTGTTATTAATTTTTAGTCAAAAACAGAAAACCGGATGTCAAAATGTATCTTAGTTTTTGAGAAATAAAAAAAAAATTAAAAGTAAAACTAGTAAAATAAGTAAAAAGTTAATTCGTTTTTTTTTATTATTTGATTAAAATCGGATGGTATGTAATGAAAAATAAGAAAGGAATAATTCCCTTATTAATAATTGACCTGAGCAGGTCAAATTTGGAAAAGCAAAAAAAAGTGTTTTTCTTGGAAAAAAATACTTCGTTTTTCTTATTTTCTCAAAAACTAAGATACATTTTGGCATCCGGTTTTCTGTTTTTGACTAAAAATTAATAACAGCATTGAATTTTGAAATTAAAATTAGCACTTAAAATTTTGAAAAAAATGAATTTGAAATTTTTTTTTCAATTTTTTTTTTCAAAATTTTGATTTTGAAAATTAATATTTCAAAAACTATTTCTTAGAATAGATTTATTTAAACACAGAATGAAAGAAAAAGTTATTGGCTTTTCAAAAACGTATCGCACAGCATTGTGAATGAAGCCGTTGATTTTAAATATTTTTTTCCCATTTTAAGTCAGTTTTTTCGAAAATTGCCCCTCCCGGCTAAACGGAGGGGAATAGACCCCCCGCTCCCATACGATTTTTTTCTTGTCTCAACGCAACCTACACGCCCTAGCATTTTGTCGCATTGCTCATGGCTCACCCTGTAGAAGGCTCAATCAGACTTCCCAATAACAGCAGTGTATTCCAAGCAGAGGTTCTAGCAGTAACGAAAGCTGCCAAAGTGGCATCAATGATGGCACTACCCCGAGAGGATATTACCATTCTCATCGATAGCCAGGCAGCGATAAAAGCAATTTCTTCTGTTCAAATAAAGTCCAAGCTTGTGAAAAGCTGTCGCGAAGAGCTTAAAGTTCTTGCCACACAGCATAATATAACACTCTGCTGGGTCCCCGGTCACGCGGTCATCATGGGAAATGAAAAAGCCGATGAATTGGCAAGAAAAGGCTCAGCACTTAGCCTAGAACTCTCAGAAAGGAGCGTAAAACCACCGTTATGCGACCTCAAACTTAATATAATGTGTGAAATCCTGGCAAAAGCCAACTCGAGATGGGCAAACTTAAACACTTGTGAGGTAGCTAGGAAACTGTGGCCGCAGTACGATAAAAATAGAACGAATGCAATCATTCAAAAAGAACATGAGGATATAACCCACTACCTCTGCCACTGCCCCAGTCTATGCCATCTAAGAAATAAAACTCTGGGGAAATACTTCTTCGAAAGCATCAAAGAACTATCAGAGTGCCCAATATCAAATCTATATCGATTCGCAAGAGCAAACGGATGGTTGAACACCCCGGGATGATACTAAGGAACTAAATATGGACTACGAGTATGGTAAGAGGAGGAATTGGTAAACCCTCAAATAGGCATCACAATGGGTCTACATTGACCTAAGTGCGCTGGGGCTGAGCTATTGGCCCTCCTACAGCAACCCGCAAACCTAACCTAACCTAAAATATTACGGATAAAAACCCAGTATACATAAAAAACTACAGACTACCACAGACACAAAATTCAGAAATAAAAAAACAAGTAGTCGACCTGCTAGATAATGATATTATAGAACATTCAGTTAGTCCTTACAATTCACCATTACTTTTAGTGACTAAGAAAAGCGAAGATAATACAAAAAAATGGCGCCTAGTAGTAGATTTCCGTAAATTAAACGACAAGATAGTAAATGATAAATGCCCATTAACTAGAATAAAAGATGTCCTCGACAGACTAGGCAGAGCAAAATATTTTTCTACACTTGACATAACTAGTTCTTTTCACCAAATCCCTTTAGAAAGTGAGTCAAGACCCATTACTGCATTCTCAACATCAGACGGACACTACCAATTTAAAAGACTACCATTCGGACTCAAAATATCCTCAAATAGCTCCAGAGAATGCTTACAATAGCACTTAGTGGTTTAGAATCAGAAGCATTCTTATATGTAGATGATATAATTATTTTCGGCTGCAGCATACAGCATCACAACCAGAACTTAATCAACGTTTTTGAACGTCTAAGAAAGTACAATCTTAAACTAAACGCCAGCAAGTGCCATTCCTAAAATCTGAAGTAATATATTTAGGGCATCTGATAACAAGCAAAGGCATACAAACTGACCCATCTAAATATAAAACAATAGAAAATTATCCCATCCCAACAAATGCAGATGAAGTTAGACGATTCGTTGCTTTCTGTAATTATAACAGACGATTTATTTCCAATTTTGCAGAAGTTGCAAAAAGTCTAAATTCTCTTCTAAAAAAGAATCAACCTTTCATTTGGTCAAGCGAATGTGACACAGCTTTTAAAGATTTAAAACAAAAATTAATTAACCCACCAATCCTACAATACCCAAATTTCGACAAACCTTTCATACTCACCACTGACGCATCCGATTTCACACTAGGCGCAGTACTCTAACAAGGTGAAATAGGTCATGATTTGCCAATATCTTATGCAAGCAAAGCTCTACAAAAACATGACATAAATAAGCCGATTATAGAAAAAGAATTATTAGCTATCCATTGGGGTATAAACTTTTTCCGACCTTATCTTTACGGAAGAAAATTTATAGTTGTAACTGATCATATTAGTTAGTATCATTATTTTCGCATAAAAATCCATCTTCAAAATTAACAAGAATTAGAATAGACTTATCAGACTATAATTTTGAGATAATCTACAAACAAGGTTCAGCAAATACGAATGCCGATGCACTCTCAAGAATAAAGGTTGACAGTGACATTCTAAAATCCATGTTGGTAAATAAAGATAATAACAAAAGCCAAAGTGATTGCGACTCCAAGGAGCGGATCATGGCAATAACAAGGGGTATGGCAAAAAACATTGCCAATAAAAATAATAACACTAAGGAGAACTACACATCTCACCGACGGAATTCGCATGGCCAGGCGTTCCTTCATATGTGGGACTGTACATCCATAACTGACGTCAGAACTATGAATTTTAAAATTGAAATAGCGAGTTCTAATAATAGAAATAATATTAGTATTGAAATAAATAAAAATTAAGTTATTGTGAGATGCAGCGATAATCCAGCGAAACACGTTTCGACCCTGGAGAAGCTCGTATCAGATTTAAAAAGGGTACACACAAAAGAAATAGCCGTTAGTGAAGAAGATTTAATATTCACATATATTGAAAAAGAAAAATTAAAAGATATTTATAATAGGTTGCAACCAGATGATAACCACTCGCTCATGAAAATACTTATATATAAACCCCCTAAAAGAATAATTAAAAATGAAGAAAAATTGAACATTATAAAGGATTACCACAACACACCGCATGGAGGACATTTAGGCATACGAAAGACAGTAACAAAACTTAAACAAAAATACGTCTGGAAAAATATGAGACAAATGGTAAAGAAATTATGAAGAATTCATTTTAAAATACGGATGTTTTAAAATTCTTAAATCTTAAATGAAATGAAATGTTAAAAATAAAACAAGTTCATTCATCACCTTATCACCATCAAAGCATAGGTTCTATAGAAAGAAACCATAGAGTTCTCAATGAATTTCTTTTAAATTTTATCGAAGACCATGAATGGGATATTTGGATTCCATATTACGCATTTTCATATAACACAACACCACATATGGACACTTATTATACACCATACGAATTAATATTTGGAAAACTATGTTATTTAAATAATGATGTAATAAATAATAATAAAAAAAATACGATTTAGAAAACTATGTAAATGAAATAAAAACTAGACTTAAGTACGCAATTACAAAAACTCATTCAATTATTGACAATGTGAAAAGTAAAAGAAAATTAGAATACGATAAAAATACAAATATATCAGATTTTAAAATAGGAGACTTAGTATTTGTAAGAACAAATTACAAAGCCCCTACCATGGACCATATAAAATAATTGAAACAAATAATGTAAACACAATAGTAGAGATAAAAGGAGAGCAAAAAAAACTCCACAATAATAGAAATATAATATAATATAGATGAATGAAATAAGTAAAATAATTAAGACCCTAATATAAATATAAACTGCACTTAAATGACTACATAAGCACACCACATGTAAAGCACTTGCGACTACTACAATTTCAAATGTATCTTGAAAAATTATTCCCCAAATAATAAATTATTCCCCTGATAATTTTTCGCTTGAGGGTGAGGGTGTAGTGTTCCTATACTCATCACAAAACCTACCTCATCCCAACATACTTTAAAAACAATAACAATGAAACTTAATGCATCAATCGAAGCCACGATGACGACGACTTACCATTCAACCCAAATGTTAACAATGAAATTTGATGCAACAATCAACTGAAGCCACTATGACGAAGACTACGACCGATGACTATACAACCTTAAAACTGCTGATGAAACCATGTTAAGAAATGTAACTTTAAGTAGTCCAAAAAATAGATATATATATAAAGTAGGTTATTATTAGAATTATAGATTCACAATAAGTCAATCAAAATAGTATATAAGCGATACAAATTGGAAATAAAATTCAGATTCAATTTTGCATTCAAACCAAGTTGTTTCTCTTTTGGCAGACTCTTATGGCATTCGTGCCCTGCCCGCCGAACCTTTAGAATTTTAAACTATTTACGTTAGACGATCTTTAGCTTATCTATATTAGACAAACATTACACATTGTTCGCTTATGACACACTTTTGTTTGTGTCCGGGAAGAATTTAGATTCAATAACTGAACAATTAAACTACGATTTGGTTTAAGTTTGAGTGGTTGGACATGAATAAACTTAAAATAAACGTAAATAAAACGAAGTTTATGGTTTTAAATGCTGACTACACAAGAAACATACAAATAAATAATAATCAAAGATGGTGATGTTTTGGCTCTTTTGGTCTTTTTGAAGTTTAATGCGAATAAAAAACTCTATTCCATTATTCTCCCAACGTTTCGTAAGAATTCCTTACTTCTTCAGGGGATATTTATTATTCAATCTGTTACAAAATAAAACCAATTGGTAATAATCAAATTGAACAAGTTATATATATAAAGTACCTCGGTGTTATAATAGATAAAGATTTAAACTTTAACAATCACTTTGAATATACATATCATTAAAAAATATAAAAAAAATCGGATTTAAAAAAAAAATACGAAAACAAATATCAACAATATGTGCGGTAAATGTATACAACACGATTATCAAACCTCATTTTGAATTCTGTTCAACGATCTTATATATGGGCAACTCATTACAAATAAGTAGGCTTCAAAAACTCCAAAACAAAGCTATGAGGGTGATTTTGAAGAGTAGCTTTTACACAACAATAAACATTATGCTTTTATCTTTACAATGGTTAAATATAAAACAAAGGATAACATTCAACGCTGTAGTCTTTGTGTTTAAAATAAAAAATAAAATGGTTCCCAATTATTTATCAATAAACTTAACTTTAACACAAGATGTTCAACCATATAACTTAAGAACAAATAACAATTTTCGATTGCGACTATACAGGGTGATTGGTTTGATGCTTCTTCGAAAGCATCAAAGAACTATCAGAGTGCCCAATATCAAATCTATATCGATTCGCAAGAGCAAACGGATGGTTGAACACCCCGGGATGATACTAAGGAACTAAATATGGACTACGAGTATGGTAAGAGGAGGAATTGGTAAACCCTCAAATAGGCATCACAATGGGTCTACATTGACCTAAGTGCGCTGGGGCTGAGCTATTGGCCCTCCTACAGCAACCCGCAAACCTAACCTAACCTAAAATATTACGGATAAAAACCCAGTATACATAAAAAACTACAGACTACCACAGACACAAAATTCAGAAATAAAAAAACAAGTAGTCGACCTGCTAGATAATGATATTATAGAACATTCAGTTAGTCCTTACAATTCACCATTACTTTTAGTGACTAAGAAAAGCGAAGATAATACAAAAAAATGGCGCCTAGTAGTAGATTTCCGTAAATTAAACGACAAGATAGTAAATGATAAATTCCCATTAACTAGAATAAAAGATGTCCTCGACAGACTAGGCAGAGCAAAATATTTTTCTACACTTGACATAACTAGTTCTTTTCACCAAATCCCTTTAGAAAGTGAGTCAAGACCCATTACTGCATTCTCAACATCAGACGGACACTACCAATTTAAAAGACTACCATTCGGACTCAAAATATCCTCAAATAGCTCCAGAGAATGCTTACAATAGCACTTAGTGGTTTAGAATCAGAAGCATTCTTATATGTAGATGATATAATTATTTTCGGCTGCAGCATACAGCATCACAACCAGAACTTAATCAACGTTTTTGAACGTCTAAGAAAGTACAATCTTAAACTAAACGCCAGCAAGTGCCATTCCTAAAATCTGAAGTAATATATTTAGGGCATCTGATAACAAGCAAAGGCATACAAACTGACCCATCTAAATATAAAACAATAGAAAATTATCCCATCCCAACAAATGCAGATGAAGTTAGACGATTCGTTGCTTTCTGTAATTATAACAGACGACTTATTTCCAATTTTGCAGAAGTTGCAAAAAGTCTAAATTCTCTTCTAAAAAAGAATCAACCTTTCATTTGGTCAAGCGAATGTGACACAGCTTTTAAAGATTTAAAACAAAAATTAATTAACCCACCAATCCTACAATACCCAAATTTCGACAAACCTTTCATACTCACCACTGACGCATCCGATTTCACACTAGGCGCAGTACTCTAACAAGGTGAAATAGGTCATGATTTGCCAATATCTTATGCAAGCAAAGCTCTACAAAAACATGACATAAATAAGCCGATTATAGAAAAAGAATTATTAGCTATCCATTGGGGTATAAACTTTTTCCGACCTTATCTTTACGGAAGAAAATTTATAGTTGTAACTGATCATATTAGTTAGTATCATTATTTTCGCATAAAAATCCATCTTCAAAATTAACAAGAATTAGAATAGACTTATCAGACTATAATTTTGAGATAATCTACAAACAAGGTTCAGCAAATACGAATGCCGATGCACTCTCAAGAATAAAGGTTGACAGTGACATTCTAAAATCCATGTTGGTAAATAAAGATAATAACAAAAGCCAAAGTGATTGCGACTCCAAGGAGCGGATCATGGCAATAACAAGGGGTATGGCAAAAAACATTGCCAATAAAAATAATAACACTAAGGAGAACTACACATCTCACCGACGGAATTCGCATGGCCAGGCGTTCCTTCATATGTGGGACTGTACATCCATAACTGACGTCAGAACTATGAATTTTAAAATTGAAATAGCGAGTTCTAATAATAGAAATAATATTAGTATTGAAATAAATAAAAATTAAGTTATTGTGAGATGCAGCGATAATCCAGCGAAACACGTTTCGACCCTGGAGAAGCTCGTATCAGATTTAAAAAGGGTACCCACAAAAGAAATAGCGCTTAGTGAAGAAGATTTAATATTCACATATATTGAAAAAGAAAAATTAAAAGATATTTATAATAGGTTGCAACCAGATAATAACCACTCGCTCATGAAAATACTTATATATAAACCCCCTAAAAGAATAATTAAAAATGAAGAAAAATTGAACATTATAAAGGATTACCACAACACACCGCATGGAGGACATTTAGGCATACGAAAGACAGTAACAAAACTTAAACAAAAATACGTCTGGAAAAATATGAGACAAATGGTAAAGAAATTATGAAGAATTCATTTTAAAATACGGATGTTTTAAAATTCTTAAATCTTAAATGAAATGAAATGTTAAAAATAAAACAAGTTCATTCATCACCTTATCACCATCAAAGCATAGGTTCTATAGAAAGAAACCATAGAGTTCTCAATGAATTTCTTTTAAATTTTATCGAAGACCATGAATGGGATATTTGGATTCCATATTACGCATTTTCATATAACACAACACCACATATGGACACTTATTATACACCATACGAATTAATATTTGGAAAACTATGTTATTTAAATAATGATGTAATAAATAATAATAAAAAAAATACGATTTAGAAAACTATGTAAATGAAATAAAAACTAGACTTAAGTACGCAATTACAAAAACTCATTCAATTATTGACAATGTGAAAAGTAAAAGAAAATTAGAATACGATAAAAATACAAATATATCAGATTTTAAAATAGGAGACTTAGTATTTGTAAGAACAAATTACAAAGCCCCTACCATGGACCATATAAAATAATTGAAACAAATAATGTAAACACAATAGTAGAGATAAAAGGAGAGCAAAAAAAACTCCACAATAATAGAAATATAATATAATATAGATGAATGAAATAAGTAAAATAATTAAGACCCTAATATAAATATAAACTGCACTTAAATGACTACATAAGCACACCACATGTAAAGCACTTGCGACTACTACAATTTCAAATGTATCTTGAAAAATTATTCCCCAAATAATAAATTATTCCCCTGATAATTTTTCGCTTGAGGGTGAGGGTGTAGTGTTCCTATACTCATCACAAAACCTACCTCATCCCAACATACTTTAAAAACAATAACAATGAAACTTAATGCATCAATCGAAGCCACGATGACGACGACTTACCATTCAACCCAAATGTTAACAATGAAATTTGATGCAACAATCAACTGAAGCCACTATGACGAAGACTACGACCGATGACTATACAACCTTAAAACTGCTGATGAAACCATGTTAAGAAATGTAACTTTAAGTAGTCCAAAAAATAGATATATATATAAAGTAGGTTATTATTAGAATTATAGATTCACAATAAGTCAATCAAAATAGTATATAAGCGATACAAATTGGAAATAAAATTCAGATTCAATTTTGCATTCAAACCAAGTTGTTTCTCTTTTGGCAGACTCTTATGGCATTCGTGCCCTGCCCGCCGAACCTTTAGAATTTTAAACTATTTACGTTAGACGATCTTTAGCTTATCTATATTAGACAAACATTACACATTGTTCGCTTATGACACACTTTTGTTTGTGTCCGGGAAGAATTTAGATTCAATAACTGAACAATTAAACTACGATTTGGTTTAAGTTTGAGTGGTTGGACATGAATAAACTTAAAATAAACGTAAATAAAACGAAGTTTATGGTTTTAAATGCTGACTACACAAGAAACATACAAATAAATAATAATCAAAGATGGTGATGTTTTGGCTCTTTTGGTCTTTTTGAAGTTTAATGCGAATAAAAAACTCTATTCCATTTTTCTCCCAACGTTTCGTAAGAATTCCTTACTTCTTCAGGGGATATTTATTATTCAATCTGTTACAAAATAAAACCAATTGGTAATAATCAAATTGAACAAGTTATATATATAAAGTACCTCGGTGTTATAATAGATAAAGATTTAAACTTTAACAATCACTTTGAATATACATATCATTAAAAAATATAAAAAAAATCGGATTTAAAAAAAAAATACGAAAACAAATATCAACAATATGTGCGGTAATTGTATACAACACGATTATCAAACCTCATTTTGAATTCTGTTCAACGATCTTATATATGGGCAACTCATTACAAATAAGTAGGCTTCAAAAACTCCAAAACAAAGCTATGAGGGTGATTTTGAAGAGTAGCTTTTACACAACAATAAACATTATGCTTTTATCTTTACAATGGTTAAATATAAAACAAAGGATAACATTCAACGCTGTAGTCTTTGTGTTTAAAATAAAAAATAAAATGGTTCCCAATTATTTATCAATAAACTTAACTTTAACACAAGATGTTCAACCATATAACTTAAGAACAAATAACAATTTTCGATTGCGACTATACAGGGTGATTGGTTTGATGCTTCTTCGAAAGCATCAAAGAACTATCAGAGTGCCCAATATCAAATCTATATCGATTCGCAAGAGCAAACGGATGGTTGAACACCCCGGGATGATACTAAGGAACTAAATATGGACTACGAGTATGGTAAGAGGAGGAATTGGTAAACCCTCAAATAGGCATCACAATGGGTCTACATTGACCTAAGTGCGCTGGGGCTGAGCTATTGGCCCTCCTACAGCAACCCGCAAACCTAACCTAACCTAAAATATTACGGATAAAAACCCAGTATACATAAAAAACTACAGACTACCACAGACACAAAATTCAGAAATAAAAAAACAAGTAGTCGACCTGCTAGATAATGATATTATAGAACATTCAGTTAGTCCTTACAATTCACCATTACTTTTAGTGACTAAGAAAAGCGAAGATAATACAAAAAAATGGCGCCTAGTAGTAGATTTCCGTAAATTAAACGACAAGATAGTAAATGATAAATTCCCATTAACTAGAATAAAAGATGTCCTCGACAGACTAGGCAGAGCAAAATATTTTTCTACACTTGACATAACTAGTTCTTTTCACCAAATCCCTTTAGAAAGTGAGTCAAGACCCATTACTGCATTCTCAACATCAGACGGACACTACCAATTTAAAAGACTACCATTCGGACTCAAAATATCCTCAAATAGCTCCAGAGAATGCTTACAATAGCACTTAGTGGTTTAGAATCAGAAGCATTCTTATATGTAGATGATATAATTATTTTCGGCTGCAGCATACAGCATCACAACCAGAACTTAATCAACGTTTTTGAACGTCTAAGAAAGTACAATCTTAAACTAAACGCCAGCAAGTGCCATTCCTAAAATCTGAAGTAATATATTTAGGGCATCTGATAACAAGCAAAGGCATACAAACTGACCCATCTAAATATAAAACAATAGAAAATTATCCCATCCCAACAAATGCAGATGAAGTTAGACGATTCGTTGCTTTCTGTAATTATAACAGACGATTTATTTCCAATTTTGCAGAAGTTGCAAAAAGTCTAAATTCTCTTCTAAAAAAGAATCAACCTTTCATTTGGTCAAGCGAATGTGACACAGCTTTTAAAGATTTAAAACAAAAATTAATTAACCCACCAATCCTACAATACCCAAATTTCGACAAACCTTTCATACTCACCACTGACGCATCCGATTTCACACTAGGCGCAGTACTCTAACAAGGTGAAATAGGTCATGATTTGCCAATATCTTATGCAAGCAAAGCTCTACAAAAACATGACATAAATAAGCCGATTATAGAAAAAGAATTATTAGCTATCCATTGGGGTATAAACTTTTTCCGACCTTATCTTTACGGAAGAAAATTTATAGTTGTAACTGATCATATTAGTTAGTATCATTATTTTCGCATAAAAATCCATCTTCAAAATTAACAAGAATTAGAATAGACTTATCAGACTATAATTTTGAGATAATCTACAAACAAGGTTCAGCAAATACGAATGCCGATGCACTCTCAAGAATAAAGGTTGACAGTGACATTCTAAAATCCATGTTGGTAAATAAAGATAATAACAAAAGCCAAAGTGATTGCGACTCCAAGGAGCGGATCATGGCAATAACAAGGGGTATGGCAAAAAACATTGCCAATAAAAATAATAACACTAAGGAGAACTACACATCTCACCGAAGGAATTCGCATGGCCAGGCGTTCCTTCATATATGGGACTGTACATCCATAACTGACGTCAGAACTATGAATTTTAAAATTGAAATAGCGAGTTCTAATAATAGAAATAATATTAGTATTGAAGTAAATAAAAATTAAGTTATTGTGAGATGCAGCGATAATCCAGCGAAACACGTTTCGACCCTGGAGAAGCTCGTATCAGATTTAAAAAGGGTACACACAAAAGAAATAGCCGTTAGTGAAGAAGATTTAATATTCACATATATTGAAAAAGAAAAATTAAAAGATATTTATAATAGGTTGCAACCAGATGATAACCACTCGCTCATGAAAATACTTATATATAAACCCCCTAAAAGAATAATTAAAAATGAAGAAAAATTGAACATTATAAAGGATTACCACAACACACCGCATGGAGGACATTTAGGCATACGAAAGACAGTAACAAAACTTAAACAAAAATACGTCTGGAAAAATATGAGACAAATGGTAAAGAAATTATGAAGAATTCATTTTAAAATACGGATGTTTTAAAATTCTTAAATCTTAAATGAAATGAAATGTTAAAAATAAAACAAGTTCATTCATCACCTTATCACCATCAAAGCATAGGTTCTATAGAAAGAAACCATAGAGTTCTCAATGAATTTCTTTTAAATTTTATCGAAGACCATGAATGGGATATTTGGATTCCATATTACGCATTTTCATATAACACAACACCACATATGGACACTTATTATACACCATACGAATTAATATTTGGAAAACTATGTTATTTAAATAATGATGTAATAAATAATAATAAAAAAAATACGATTTAGAAAACTATGTAAATGAAATAAAAACTAGACTTAAGTACGCAATTACAAAAACTCATTCAATTATTGACAATGTGAAAAGTAAAAGAAAATTAGAATACGATAAAAATACAAATATATCAGATTTTAAAATAGGAGACTTAGTATTTGTAAGAACAAATTACAAAGCCCCTACCATGGACCATATAAAATAATTGAAACAAATAATGTAAACACAATAGTAGAGATAAAAGGAGAGCAAAAAAAACTCCACAATAATAGAAATATAATATAATATAGATGAATGAAATAAGTAAAATAATTAAGTCCCTAATATAAATATAAACTGCACTTAAATGACTACATAAGCACACCACATGTAAAGCACTTGCGACTACTACAATTTCAAATGTATCTTGAAAAATTATTTCCCAAATAATAAATTATTCCCCTGATAATTTTTCGCTTGAGGGTGAGGGTGTAGTGTTCCTATACTCATCACAAAACCTACCTCATCCCAACATACTTTAAAAACAATAACAATGAAACTTAATGCATCAATCGAAGCCACGATGACGACGACTTACCATTCAACCCAAATGTTAACAATGAAATTTGATGCAACAATCAACTGAAGCCACTATGACGAAGACTACGACCGATGACTATACAACCTTAAAACTGCTGATGAAACCATGTTAAGAAATGTAACTTTAAGTAGTCCAAAAAATAGATATATATATAAAGTAGGTTATTATTAGAATTATAGATTCACAATAAGTCAATCAAAATAGTATATAAGCGATACAAATTGGAAATAAAATTCAGATTCAATTTTGCATTCAAACCAAGTTGTTTCTCTTTTGGCAGACTCTTATGGCATTCGTGCCCTGCCCGCCGAACCTTTAGAATTTTAAACTATTTACGTTAGACGATCTTTAGCTTATCTATATTAGACAAACATTACACATTGTTCGCTTATGACACACTTTTGTTTGTGTCCGGGAAGAATTTAGATTCAATAACTGAACAATTAAACTACGATTTGGTTTAAGTTTGAGTGGTTGGACATGAATAAACTTAAAATAAACGTAAATAAAACGAAGTTTATGGTTTTAAATGCTGACTACACAAGAAACATACAAATAAATAATAATCAAAGATGGTGATGTTTTGGCTCTTTTGGTCTTTTTGAAGTTTAATGCGAATAAAAAACTCTATTCCATTATTCTCCCAACGTTTCGTAAGAATTCCTTACTTCTTCAGGGGATATTTATTATTCAATCTGTTACAAAATAAAACCAATTGGTAATAATCAAATTGAACAAGTTATATATATAAAGTACCTCGGTGTTATAATAGATAAAGATTTAAACTTTAACAATCACTTTGAATATACATATCATTAAAAAATATAAAAAAAATCGGATTTAAAAAAAAATACGAAAACAAATATCAACAATATGTGCGGTAAATGTATACAACACGATTATCAAACCTCATTTTGAATTCTGTTCAATGATCTTATATATGGGCAACTCATTACAAATAAGTAGGCTTCAAAAACTCCAAAACAAAGCTATGAGGGTGATTTTGAAGAGTAGCTTTTACACAACAATAAACATTATGCTTTTATCTTTACAATGGTTAAATATAAAACAAAGGATAACATTCAACGCTGTAGTCTTTGTGTTTAAAATAAAAAATAAAATGGTTCCCAATTATTTATCAATAAACTTAACTTTAACACAAGATGTTCAACCATATAACTTAAGAACAAATAACAATTTTCGATTGCGACTATACAGGGTGATTGGTTTAAGGTGCACCAAAAAGCTTGAGCGTGTAGGTGGCGTGCAGACAAGAAAAAAATCGTATGGGAGGGGGCTCTTATTAATTTTTAGTCAAAAACAGAAAACCGGATGCCAAATGTATCTTAATTTTGGAGAAATTAAAAAAAAATTTAAAGTAAAACTAGTAAGTAAAGTAAAAAGTTAATTCGTTTTTTTATTATTTGCTTAAAATCGGATGGTATGTAATAAAAAATTAAAAATGGATAATCTCCTAATTAAAAACAAAAGTGTTTTTTCTTGAAAAAAAGTACTTTTAGTTTTTCTTAATTTCTCAAAAACTAAGATACATTTTGGCATCTGGTTTTCTGCTTTTTACTAAAAATTAATAAGAGAACAGAATTTTGAAAATAAAAATAATAGTTAATTACATAAAATTTTAAAAAAAAATTGTTTAAAATTTTTTTTTTGTTTTTTTTTTTCAAAATTTTGAGTTTGAAAATTAATTTTTTTAAAACTTTTCACTTAAACAACTTAATATAAAAATAGAATAACAGTAGTTTTCTGGCTTTGCAAAAAGATATAACAAGGCTTTGTATCATTCACCGTTGTTTTTAAATAATTTTTTTTTCTGACTTAAGTCAATTTTTTAGAAAATTGCCCCTCCCGGCTGAACGAGGGGAAATAGACCCTCCTCCCATACGATTTTTTTCTGGTATAAACCCCATCTACACGCCCAAG